>UELW01000067.1:10392341-10501253 GCA_900490495.1 Danionella dracula | reverse complement strand
TTTTACAGAAACTATACACATTTCTTTGCAGTCATCGTCTACCTGAGGTATGTGAGTGTTTTTATCATTTAAAAAGGAGTAAAAATCTTTTCATTTATGAAATCCAATTTCTGAGGAAGTGTTACTAGTTCAATGTACTCTATCATTTTTCTAAATAAAGTTTTGATTGTTTGGCAGTAATTGTTAATCTTGAGTAAGCTAAAGTTCAATTTCCAGTATTTACATTAGATTTACCTAGGAAATACTGACAGATATGCTACACTTTTTTAACAAAAATGTACCTTTAAAGAAATTACAAACTTCAATCAATCAAGTTATTGTATAGCACTTCTTTAACAGTTGCTTTCAAAGCAGCTTCACAAAGTTCGTGAGGATCAGGTAGAGTAAATAGTAGTTCCCTCTTTGAGGCCCCTGGGAGCCTCGCTGACTGAGGCAGGTGCTAATCACCTCCCCAGCATAAAGAATATACAAACTTAAGATCCATCGTTTGCCTAACACCTGAAAAACAAAAGAAACAAAAACAAAACAGAAACTAACAAATTAATAAACAACGGTTAGAAAACTGTAACACAGACAACAAACATTTACTGTTATTTTTACTTTAAGGTCATACATCTGTAAAATAGTTTAAAAATATGATTTTATAATATTAGAATTTACTGTTTTTATCACTTTTATATCGCTGTAAAAATATATAATTAAAAAGATCTTATACCTTTTTTAAGTATTGTCTTTAACAGTAAAATTAGAGATTATTTTTAAAGATTATCTTAAAGGTAACAAAAGACTTAAATGATACAAATCATAAATAATAAAATATTATACAATTGCAATCTTGTAAAAATCTTGAGGGGAAAAAAAATTAACCTGACATTATTTCAAACATAACAAATTTTTAACAACTGATGTTTTTCGTTTCAGTCTGGTGGATCTTTATCAGTTAACCAATATAATACCTGAAGGTATATATTTCTAAGAGACTTAAATACTAAATAGGATACATGATGATAAATTAATGTATTACCTCTTACTTAGTACAACAAAAAAGCAATCTAAACAAACAAACATATTATCATTAAAATTATGCTTAATTTCATGAATGTCAGGTTCTCACATCAGTTTGTTTATTTGCACTGGCTTGTTCTAACCCAGCAAACATTTAGACGTTCAATGCCCGCACGCCCAAATCACGTCTTCACTGCACATCCTCTGAAATGACACAACAAACAACTCAACATATTTTAGATTGTTTTTATTACAAAACTCCTGTAAAATTCATTGACCAACAATTAATTATACGAGGGAAAACCATCTCGTTTCCAGGTGTTTTTAACACACATGACCTCTTGGGAAGACAGAAGAACAATTTTAATGAAATAAGACTTTGTAATTACATTAAACAAGGATATGCTAACGTTCCTTAAAAAGAGTGAATGACTAGCTACATTATTTGGCACATTATTACACAAAACCCTTCACTGCTCCTTAAATGCATTCTTTACTTTTAGAAAAAAACACCAAAACATTCCAAAAGTATTAATATACAAGTAAACGCTGGCAGCATACTCACCACATTTTATGCTAAAGCATCTGAATGAGGAATTCATTCCAACGCTCGCCTCATGTAATGTTAGCTTTCAAGTAGCAGACCTCTTAGGAAGAGAAAAGGACTATATTTATGTAACAATACTTCATAATTGCGTTAAATGAGGATACAACAATGCTCCATAAAAAGAGTGACGAACTGAAAAATTTTATTCCATTATTTGGATTTATATGGTCTTTTAAATAATGTTAGGTGACAAGCTAACATTAGCATATAATGGTACAAAAAACCCTTTTCATGGTTCCACAAATGCGTTCTGAACTTTTGGAAAACCCCAAAACACCTCTGTAGGGACTGATGTTTTTTTTCATATTTAAGATTTTTTTATTGAAAAATAACAACAATGTAACAAAAAAGTACAAAAACTACCAGAGAGTACAATAATGTTTTACATAGAGTGGAGAAGAGAGATGGAGACATACAAATTTCCAATAGAGAGCACAGTTCAAGAGGACCCACATGAAGAGAATATTCTCCAATATATTCTCCAATAATATTTCATGGCTTTATAATATGGAGAATAATAATCTCCATTAATATTTAATGGCTTTTGGGTTTGTTGATGTTTGAATATCACTAAAATATGAGTCCAATTCCACTTTAAATTTTGTTTAAAGTTTGTTCCGGTGTTCCATGAATATCGGTTCCTCGTAAAGAACTTCGCCATCTGTTGAAAAAGTCGTGAATATAATAGACCGTCGGTGGAGGCGGTGCGGCTTTTGTCCATGAGCTTCAGCGAAACTGTGAAATGTTGTTTCAACGGTCGAAATGTATTTTGAGGATTTAAAGGTAAATAAAACAATATAGCAGGCTGTGTCCGCAATATGGGTTTTGAATGCTTGTTTTGTGATGTTATGATTTATTTTATCGTTTATCAGAGTGAGTTTTTTGTTGTGTTGCGAGCTCTGATGTGAGTGATCTAACATAATGAACGCAATGTTGTTAGAATAAAGCTTCTTCTAACGTTATTGAAGTGTTGTGTGGTAAACATTTGTGTTCAAGCCTTTCGATGTTCATACTGAAAGTAAAACAAATGCGTTGGTTTGTTGTTTTGCTAAATAAGCGTCTTGTTTTAAGTCATAGTGTTAGTTATTACAAAGGCAGTTTTTTAGCTTAAAGTAAAATAAATCCGTGTTTGTTGTTTGCTAGATGAGCTTCTTGTTACAAATGGATTATTTAAAAAATGAAGGCAATTCTTTGTAATATTTGGATTTATAAATGACTCTAACTACTGTTTATTCTAAAACTATCAGTCAGAAAGATGTTTATTGGTAAGTGTGCAGCACACACGAGGAATGTGTTGTGTTCCAGCGGAAATCTCCAGTGTCGGTACAAAAGAAACACACAATAATGTTGCACAGTAACACAGGTTATATAAGTAAATCGCTCAGGTTAAAAGTAAATAGAATATAGAAATGCTCTAGAAATAGTTACTAGAGGTAGTGGTAGTAAAATATAAAGTAATAGAACTAAAGAAATGCAAGGTGCTTAAGAAATGTGCTTTAGGGGTAATGTGCAAACCAAAGTGTAAAGTAAAAATAAAGTGCAGCAACAGAACAATAGAATGAGGTCCACCTCAGAGTCCTGTTGCTTAGTGCAATATTTAGCTGAAATATATGAGAGTGTTGGTGGGGAAATTTATGGAAACATATTTGCAATCTTTAAAATCAGTTCAGTAAATGAAAATATAGTAAATGATGATATAATGTAGCATAAGCAATGAATGATGCTTTATACTACTCAATTGTTGTCTTTTAACACATTTTGGCCTGACAATGGTTAGTGAAACATACAATAGTTTATACATACGATATATATTTTAGTTATGTTATTTTTTTACTTGATAATAAATATTTTTAAACTTGCTTCATGTTGTAATGTTTTACTTTTAGAACATATCATTTTAAAATTCACTATTGATTTTAAATTCAAATTCAAAAAAATTTGCACTACCAGCTTGGCTCGTGAGAGACGGTAACTAAAAACCTGTTTCGCAATGGGTAGTGAATGCCCAGGGTAAGGCCTCATAAGGTTCCTCCTTAGAGGAAAGTCCTCATCAACGATAAACACATGGGGCAAGGGTCCCCTGTGGTCAGTTCCTGGCAGCAAATGGTCGGGTGGCAGATGAAGTGTGCCACTACAGAGTGCTTGGCCAAAAGGTGAGTTTGCCAGTATCCCACCTTCACTCATGCCCATATCCCCCAAATTCGATGATGCTAAATAGATATTTTGGTTTCCACAACTGCCAAGAGAACAAGTGAAAAGCTTCCCATGTAGTTGTTAAACTGTGATCCGGTGTGTGGGGGTACCTTGATGTGGACCAGCTTTCCATCCAGTGCTCAACAGCAGAGAGTAAATTCCGCCTCTCTCAAACCGCTCTGTGATGCCCTTCCACTCAGCAGTACTGGGCACAGCCATGAACTCATCGACCAAACACTCCCAGATGGCTTTCACCACATCTGGGATGATGGTCGAAACAGTTAAGACACCAACCCGGAAGCTGTTTGCTATCGTCCGATAGGAGTATCCAGTGGCAAGATACCTAAAAGAAAGTTAGAATATAAAAATCATCAACCATGAAGATTGAAATGAAATTACAGCTCCTTTGAAAATTCTTCTAATTTAAGAATGTTGTAAAATGTAATGATTAGCTGTGCATCATAAAACTTACCTATTCAACAGTTGAATTCATATAAATTTCAGAGATAAACAACAAAATCTACCCTGTTGTAATTAAGTAACTTATACATTTCATGCAAAATAAATTGTAAATAAAAAACTTGAATAATAAATGTACTTTGAGATACTGCATTACTTTTTGAAATTAAGCTTTTTGAGTGTTACTTCACATTATCCGTTTCTTTCTCCTCTCTTTCTTTTTTTAAAAACATACTGTACTTGGATAAATGTACATGGCGATTTTGCATTACTTCTGCTACTTTTTGAGTTATACCTCATATTTATGACTGTTGAACAACAACTAGCTTTTGGCCTGTAGACAAATAAGGTTACATATAGTGAGTAACTTGTAATTGTATGCAGTATTAAAAGATTTGCTAACAAGAGGCAGATGGACAGGCGCTCTGCTGCTAGAATGCAGCGCCTGTAGATGGCGTCTTGCCGGCATATTTTCCCTCCAACACAGGACAAAAGCTCATCAAACTGGCGATCTGCGTACGCTGACAAAGAATGGGATGAACCCTGACACAGCGCCAAATGTGTCTGCGTTGCTCCGCTTTCCAAAGCAAAAACAGCATCCCCACTCTCTTGATGTGTCGCTCATCCACCATTTTGCTACGAGAAGAAGCTGAAAGAAGCTCCTCCCTTAACACCTACTTCACTGATGGCACATGTTTGAAATCATATTATATAGCGTTGATTTGGCAAGATTCCCGCGTTTACCTGTTCCCGATGTGAACACCGCATTAGAACCAGTGAGTCACAGACAATAGATTGGAGGGTTTATGAGACCACGAAAATAAAGGAGGCTGAAATCCTAGTATACGTTGAAATAGAGTCATGCCTGTGTAGGGTCCTGGTGCTAGGCCCAAAAACGGGTACCAGTGGGACTGAAGGCTCACGTGTTCTGTCTTGAAACTGTGCTAAAAGATTTTTAATAATTCACATGAATTCATATATCTGACTCCATAATTGATTTTAAAAGGTTTTATCTTTACGTTATTCTTGGTCACAGCCAAATAATATAGCATGTTAATTAATAATGATAATATTAAGTTTTAACCCACTCAATGACCTTTACTAATATTCTTATTAACACTTAAAAGTGTTTCAGCAGAAGAATGACTGAAAAAGGTACAAACATTTGGATGTGTATAAACAATGCTGTAGATTATACAACTTATGAAATATGAACCAAGAATAAGGAGTTATTTTCTTCACTTAATTTGGAATTGATCATTCTAAAAAAGGCATTACATTTTAATACATTATGACATGATAAGGGAGCTCAGGGGCCAATTTCAGAGACAAAAAGGGCCAGGATTTGAGTCTGCTATTGCCTTTGAAAGTGTCTTCAGCCCAGTCTCCTTCCAGAGAGGTGTGACCTACCCAGGAATACTCATCAGAGAGCATCAGTAAAAGCGGTTGAGAGTTTTAGATATTTAAGGCATACATGATTGGCTCTCAGAGAAAAGGTGAGGCTCATCGAGAGACAAAGCTGGTGAGATTTAGGTGTAAATTTATGGCTAGTCCCATGGGCTTTTGATACTGAAATACACTCATATGCAGATTCAGTAAACACAGTGGGGCACATATTACTCTGACACCCTGAACTTGTTTTGGGCTTTTTGCTTTGTCATTTCAATTGGGAGGGCATCCTAGGTGTACAGGTTCCAAATCGTCGGCGGAGAAAATTGAATCTTGTGAAAAAACAATGCTCTTCTAGACTGTCTTGGTTTCTGTCTCTTGGCCTCCTTCAAATATTCCAGATTGCAATGATCAGTGAGGACTATGAATGGATGTTGTGCTCCCTCCAGCCACTCCTCTCTTCCAGGGTTGGATGGCCAGTAATTCCTGTTTGCCAATATCAAACTTTCTCTCTGCAGAGTTCATCTTTGGTTTTCATCATTTGGGTGTACCAGGAGTGGGGCTGAGGTGAAACATCTACTCTATGGCATGGCTGGCTTCTGGTGTCCAAGTTAGAGACTCTAGACTTTAGAGACTGGTTTCCTTCTAAGTAGACTGGTAAGAGGACTTGAAACAGAACTGTAATTCAACATAATTGTTCTGTAGAGTTTGAAAATCCCAAAAACCTTTGCAGTTCCTTAATTGTTGTTGGAATTGGCCAAGACTTGATGGCGTCAACCTTTTTCTCATCCATCTTGACTCCTTCTTCATCATTCATGTACCCAAGGAATTGAATGGATAGTTGATGAAAGACACACTCCTCTGCTTTCAAGAACAAGTTGTTCTCACAAAGCTTTGAAGGACCTGGAAGAACTTCAGATCTACATCGACCCTGAAGGTTTACATCACCGCGATTTCTGCTCATCACCTTCCGGTTCAAGGCTACATGTTGGGATGACACGAGTTACCGGTCAGATTTGTCAGAAGGGTTAGACCCTCTAGGTGTCCTTAGTTCTCTCCCTTGACCTTTCCATTGTCCTTAGAGGACTTCAAGGTTAGCCTCGATTAAGAGGGTTGTGGATCTGCAGGCACTTTCTGTTGACGAGACCTGATTAAAGTTTGGACCTGGTGATACTCATGTTTCTCTTAAACCCAGGCCTGGATATGTGTCCAAGGTTCCAACCATCCCCTTCAAAACTCAGGTAGTGAACCTCCAAGCTCTACCTGGAGAGGAGGCAGCATCAGCCCCTGGTCCCAATTGCCCAGTTCGAGCACTGAGGGTCTATGTAGAAAGGACCCAGAACATTAAAGTTCTGATCAGCTCTTTGTATGCTTTGGAGGACAGCAGACGATAGTGAAGGCTGTTTCCAAACAGAGGTTGGCCCACTGGCTAGTGGAGGCCATCTCTACTGCATACACAGCGTCTGATGTCTCTTGCCCCCTGCAGTTGAGAGCCCACTCTATCAGGGGTGTCGCGGCATCCTGGGCGCTAGCAAGGGGGACTCCACTGGCAGAGATCTGCAAGGCTGTGGGTTGGTCGACACTCAACACCTTCACCCGGTACTATAACCTGAGCGTTGAATCTGCCCCTTCAGCCATCCTAGTGGTGGGTAGCATTGTCTTTGATGTACAAAGGGTTGTTCAGCTTCGGTTGCGCCATTCTTAGTGATGCGTGCAATATTTTGGGCCGGAAGTTCTAAGTCCAGCCTTCGAGGTGGCGAGTACGGCCTCCCTTCAGCTCTGGGATCGATGCTCCTTCCTCTGGTATGAGTCAGTATGAGAGAAAATTGCCGATTGCCCATTAAAAATTAAGTCTATACTTAAGGCCAGGGTGGATGAGGGCCCGTTCGGTGCCTTCCTTTTAGAGGTCAGAGGTAAAATCATGTTTGAATTTAACTATAGACTGATCATCCTCTGTTAACTCCATAATTTCTGGCAATACGACTGAGCAGGAGAAAATTATTTTTACTTACATTACATTATTCAACTACATATTTATTACTTCTTCAACTTTTAAAAATAGTTTTACACTACTTTCACACTTTGAACTTATTTTTATTTTATGCAACATACTTTGACAGTGGACACGAACTCACACATCATGCACAAAACAGACAAGAGACGGAGCTGTTCCATTAGTTGGTGAGCGCTGGATGAACTATGCTTTAGGGTCCCAACAATCTCACGACATTTAGCTAGCGCACTTTCAAAACCGCTACAGTGAAAGTAAACCTGACAATTTGGTGCAGTATGTGAACCGTGCAGGATCTCGTGGCAGCACAAACATAGTGCTTTAACTTGTCATCGATTTTTCCTTTCTCTCACCATTTAGAGACAGTGATCCACTCTCGACTCCGCGTTCCGCCGTTCGTAAGTTTTACAAAGCACAGTTTTTTTGTTAGACCGAATGAATGCAATTTCAACAAAGTGCGCTGTGATTTTAAGTGGCTGTCATTGCTCACAGAAGCCCAGCGGTCCTCGTGAGTGCGATGTGTGTCACGTGCCGTAACGTTTCCATCCTCCATGTCTTTTCATCGTCATCCAAACTGCATCATACTTCATTTAAAAAAAACGTCCGTCACAACAAGAAACAGGAGAAACTGAAACCGTGTTAATTGCATCATTTTTTTGCACGCTATACATTTGAAATTAATCATATGATGACACATTTTTTCATTAAAAGATGGTGATGTAAAAAGCTCTTTCTGTGAAAGTAATAAATCAGAAACAACAGTCCACTTATTCTGGTTTTGGGTACATACTTCCTCCTTCTGGTGTGATGTTAGGGATTTTGTAGAGCCATCTGTACAAGATAACTTGTTGTTTACCTATAAAAATGTGAATTCTTTCAAATAAGAATTCTGAATGTTGTTGTTTTTTTGCTTGCCAAGTTCCAAATAGATAAATGCAAATTTTCAAAATGCAAACCTTCCTTCCACAGATTTAATTATGAACTGAAATCTTATTTTGATACTATTTCCACCTTTCTGAATAGGATGTAAAGGTAAATATTCAAAGATAGAGTAGCTTATTTGTTTGTTTGCCTTTTTATTTTGTTTGTACTGCATGTTTTATTGAGAATCTACCAAAAGAGTCAAGCTGTACGGACTTGTCTTTTCATGATTATGTTAGGTTAATCATTTATATCAAACTTCTTTTGTTTTTAGCTATTTCAATTTAGGAATGAAACAGTGTGAGCAAAACTTTGTGTTTACAGTATTCATGGTACATTGCCATGGAGTCTCCTTTTGTTGTCACTGTTGTAATTATAATAATGAAACAATTTAATTACTTGTGACAGAAAACAATTACAAATAAAATGTATCATTATTATTAACACGATATGCCAGGCTATAGCTGTTTGACGAATCAAAAGTCATTGCAAACATATTGAAGAAATTACAAAAAAAAAATCTTTGACCAAAGGAGTGGCAGAAGATTTGGCCACTTTACAAATGGTGTCTGCAGTCTGTTTTTCGGGTTCAAAGGAAGTCCCCAGGTGGATGAGATTGGAGTAAGTAAGAATAAGTGTATAGATTTTTATTCTCTGATATGTATTTTGTGGGTTGTAACCAAATAAATGTGAAATATTTAACCTTTTCACAGCAGGGAATCTGTTCTGTGTAACAACTGCACATTGTCCAGAAAGACAATAATACTGTAATTAGCAGCATAAACAATCAACATATGTTTAAGAAATTATACTTTTAATATTACATTTGAATATGATGCGATTGCACAAATCCTCTGTTAAAAGAAAATGCAAGGAATGTTGATCAGAAAAAAAATTATTACCAAGGTATTAAAGAAGATGGTGTTAAATACATTATATAAATTTTATTTTATTTTATAGCCCTACACAGGGCACTAGACTGTAACCTAGCGGCCCATGCCCCACAGTTTCTACAGCCATAATTATCAGATCATTATACGTCATGTACAAAGCTATTTTCTCTTTTTTTTGTCAGACATCTCACTCTAAAGCATATTGTTAATTCTTTGCATATTTTCAGGAAAATGGGCATATATGTGACCAGATTGGACAGTAGTATTTTGAAGAGATGTATTTACAAGAAACAATACTGTTTATAAGCGTCACGGTGGCGCAGTGGGTAGCACAGTCGTCTCACAGCAAGAAGGTCGCTGGTTCTAGGCTCGGCTGGGGCAGGTGGCATTTCTGTGTGGAGTTTGCATGTTCTCCCCGTGATCGCGTGGGTTTTCTCCGGGTGCTCCCGAGAAAGACATGCGGAATAAGTGAACACTTATTAGTGAGCACAATTGCCCATAGTGTTAAAGTCTGAATGTGTGTGTGACTGTTTCCTAGCAATGGGTTGCGGCAGGGAAGGGCATCCGCTGCGTAAAACATATGCCAGAGAGTTGGCGGTTCATTCCGGTGTGGCGACCCCGAAAGGGAATAAACTGCCATGTCTTGTAAAAGTCAAGATTCCATCATCAAAAAATATTGCTATCCGAATCTCTTATTTTAATCAATTAAGTCAAGAACAAGTCTGATGTTGTTATGTATTGATTAAATAATAATAATAAAGCCAGAATGTGTGCCAAAATCAATAAGTGTAATTAAATTAAATAAGCGAAACTGGACCCCTCCGACCAAGATATAGACATCACATCGCAGGGGGACAGAGAGCTCGTCGAGAGGTAGCAAATGAAATAAAAATAAATACAATAGTAAATGTGGCTGAAAAAAATGCCCCTTTCAAACTGTACTTTTTACTCATCTTGTAAGATCAAGGGGGAAAACCCATTGCAACAAGCACATTCAACACATTTACATAGACATAACATCGCATAAGATACATAACAGATACATAACAGTCACAAGCAAGCAGACATCTGGGTCTGCAGCTGAAGAAAGCCCCCTCTTCTGGGGGTAAAAGCACATCCTTGGTGTGAGGAGCTCAGAGCTTCTCATTATCTTCTCTGGGAAAAGGTGTTTTCACTCCAGCAACAGCCTTGGCCAAGGCAGTTCTGAAAAAGTGGGAAGATGCCGAAAGAATAAAGAATTCTAATAGATTTTGGGTCGAGATCTGTCATTTTCACAGACCTCTAATGTCCATCACTGGCATCCATTTTGGTCAAAATCTGCTGCACAGCAGTAAGCATCATCAGGTTCTCGTCCAACTTGTGGTTTATACCAACTGTCTGATTACTAACAGATCTGCTTACAGCCATTTTAATTCAGCCAGTCAGCGTGGTGGGGTTTTGAGCTTCACTGAACGCTTTTAACAATCTCTGATACCCCAGGGCTCACATAATCCTCTCAGCAGAAACTCTGTGATAAGAGCTCAAAATAAGTAGATATCCTCAATGTCCTCCAGGGGCAGAGCAGCCAGGCACACGATGCGCCACTTCTCCTATCCATTCATCGTGTAGTCAGCTGCAAATGTTTCCGCAGAGCAGGTGGGTTCCCCCAAACCTGAGCTTCTCTTTGAGCATTCAAGTTGCATTCAGAGACCAGCTGATCAGATCCATAGTTCGTTTAGAGAGCAGGGCAAGGAGAGTCTCAGACAGAACTAGACCGAGAGAGCCAGCAGGAGAGATATGGGAAAGGAGAGAGAGACACAGATGTGATCGGCTTCGTCAAGAGCGAAGACAATTTGTAAAACAATATTTTAATCATTAAAATAACTACGAGGTAAAATATTACAATTATGGTTTCAGAGATGTCTTAAAGCATATTCAAAATTAGTTTTTTCAAAAAAGACATCAGCCGAAGCTGGTGAAAATGAGGAAGAAAATAAATTGCTGTAAAAATGAAATATTTCGCTTGATATTTTAACAGGATCAGTCAGTGCATTCTTCATTGTCAATTACCAAAGATTTTAAACTGTTGGGTTCTTGTCTCCTTTTATCTAATATGTAAAAATAAGTAGAGCTTCGTTCACCCTCCTCTTCCCATTTTGCTACTGATATAGAGTTCTTTTGTACTTGTTTATATTGTTAATCTGCATCACTTAGGTTTGGTTCATTACAAAGCTTATTACTTACTTCATAATTTCTATTTCCTTTTGTTTACTAGCTTTGTTCAATATTTTGTTACATAATAATGCTGAATTTTACATCTAAAGTATTGCAATCTCTCCCTATAGGTTGTAAATTCTGAGTTTTTATTAATGTGATAATAACCAATGCTATAACTTCCTGACAGAAGAGTTCATGAGGTTTGAATTAAATTTACAGTACTCTTGCTCCTTCCACATACATCTTTGGGAGTAAAGATTAGTTTTATTAAACAATGATTTGTTAAGAACGTAGATTATATTGTTGAGTACATCTACACGTCTTGTCTAGGTTTAGCAACATGCCAGAATTCTAACCATGGGATGGTACAAGCTGTAAGAGGGTGATCCTCAATTTCAAAAACACAAATTATCCAATGACCAAGCAAGTTTTCTTAGTTCTTAATACCGTCCCATGGAATTTATTTAAGAGTATAGTGACCCCTACTGACCATGACTGTAATACTTTGTCCATCTACTGATTTGACCAAAACTTTTCAAATGTTTCATTAAAATTAGTTTTTTGAAGAAAACAACATTATGGTTTTGCATTTTTGCAAAGTAGAAACATGGATTTCCTTTTTATGGAATCATGTATTTCAGTTTTGGTTTTCAGTTTCTTTGACTTATTTAAAGGTAAATTCAAGGCCTTTGAACATGATAGGTGTACAGGAAACACACAGTGTCTGAACCACGGACCTTGGGATTAATCTTGGTTCCTCCACCCTTGGCCGAGGCTAATGTGACCAAGAGCACTGTCTTAATTGACAGGAACTTAAGCTCTACAGAGCTTAGAGGGGTGGAAAGATGGTGCAGTGGTGGAGTTGGTTGTTCTATAACTGGAAGATTGGCGGTTCCATCCGCTAGGGCCATTCTGCCGTTATGGCCTGTATGGATGTGTGTGACTGCAGTGGTGTGTTTGGTGGTGGGGAGGAGGCCGCAGGCTTGAATTGACAGCCACGTTCTGTCAGACTACCCCAGGGCAGCTGAGGACTACCAAGATAGCTTATCACCACCAGATGTGAATGTGGAGTGAATGTATAATGCTCTGATAATTGTAAAGCGTCTTTGAGTGTCTAGAGTATATAATGAATTGTAGGCATTATTATTAAACTTCAAGCTCCTCTGGGTTATCTGACCATTAAACCAGCATGTTGCCTTCAACCTGAAGGTAAAAGGCAGAAATTGTGGCGATGCAAACCTTCAGGGTCCCCTCAGTCCAAGCCCTAACGGAGCAAGGTTAGTACAAGTTCAACTGGGCAGCTGCTCAGGTTTACTGGGCGAGACACCAGTTGACAAACCAACCCCACTTGCTGGCATAAAGAGCCTAGAGGAATCTCTAGCATGACACAGTGTTTGGACCCCAGAACTTGGCATTACCTGGGGGTCCTCCTTGCCAAGGACGGACTGTGTTGAGGGAGCAGAGTTAAACAAACCAAAGTCGTGTGGACCAATAAGGTGCCACCACTAGAACCTCTGCCTCACCCTCCCTGATCTTGCACAGCAGGGGTGCAAGTAGACTCACTGGGGGACATCTTCTAGTATTTTCTAGTTCCCAAATGTGCAAGCTTTCCTTTAGCAGTCCACAGATTCTGCATAGCATCAGTGGTCCATATACAATAATTTCAGAGGCTCCTGGAGTATATGGCTTTGGTGGTGGCACCTCTGAATACTCTTTATGGGACCACTACAGCATTAAACTTGTGTTAGCCTACCTTGAAGAGGGTTTGGACCAAGAACTGTATCTGCCCACCGTGAAGGTTTATGTGAAGGTTTGTATGTAGTTCTACTTTACCTCTCTGCCAGTGATCTCTGTGAAAAATTTCCACAAGAAGAATCAACTGAGTATAATCGAAGCTAAATTGTTTCATAAAAAATAAATTATAGTTTAATTAGTCTGTAAAAAAAGATATAACACCTTATCTGATGATTAATTAGTATTCACATGTACTACTATTATAATACTTTATGTATAAATTATTTTAAGTAAATAGATGTCGACCATGTATGTTAACAACATGTATGTTGTTGTTATTGCCACGTAATTGTTATTTTTAGTAAAAGGGACCTTTACATGAGATTATATTTTGGATATATAAAACTAATTCGATCTAAGTATAAGTAAAATAATTTCCCCAGCGGCCGAGGAAAAATGTCCCTTATTTTATATCCAGAAATTGTCAGGTATGTAAAAAATGTTTAACTGAAAGATCAATTAATGTGAATGTTATAGGTTTATGTTGAAAAAGAAACCATCCAACCAACCCCTGTGCCCTTATCTAGCGCAGCTAAGAAATGGACTTGAGCGAACACATAATACGTGGAAAGGCGTGCAATCGGTTTCGGCAGCCGGATGACGCTCACTGCACGCTTGTCAAATCACGAAGCAACGGAGACCGTTTAGATCCACTCCAAGCAGAAAAAGCACTTAGGTGACGTCACCTGAAACGTGAAGGAAGCTGTCGCATACACACTCGCTTACAGTAACGCACTGTAGATCTGGTGCGAGAGCAGAACAGACAGCCATTCCGCTCGTCAGAGCCCGCCCAACTGTTGCTCGACACGGACAAAAAGATACTGAACACTGCGTTTTATAAACGTCTCAGACCGCAACTTCTATACACTCGGAGGGGATTCTCTGCCATGGCTGACACCGTTCAGAGCCACGAGCAGGCTTCAGATGAAGTTGCCAATCGATTTGCCCGTAAAGGAGCATTGAGGCAGAAAAATGTCCACGAAGTGAAAAACCACAAGTTTACGGCACGGTTTTTCAAACAGCCGACTTTCTGCAGTCACTGCACTGATTTCATCTGGTGAGTGAATTGTTTTGAACTAAGTGAAGTGTCCGAATTGTAGGCGCGCACCCAATAACAGAGCGCTTCAATCGTTGAGCTGATGGAATTCAGTTCAGATAGTAAGCACTCGAGTATACGAGCTAAGAGATAGTAAGCGAGTATACGAGCTAAGAGATAGTAAGCGAGTATACGAGCTAAGAGATAGTAAGCGAGTATACGAGCTAAGAGATAGTAAGCGAGTATATGAGCTAAGAGATAGTAAGCGAGTATATGAGCTAAGAGATAGTAAGCGAGTATATTAGCTAAGGTGAATAGAGTGAAAGTACCAGCGAGACCCTTTTCTTTGAACATAAGCTGAACTAATAGAAAAGTATATATTCAATAGAGATGGATAGCGTGCTTGTTTAGTAAAAATAATCTGCTGTATTTTAGTTTCTTGAGCAAAATATTTCAAATCTCAAACATAACCAAGTTTCGTTAAACAAGAATGGGTGCGTTTTCTTGGCATTTGTTTTGCTTCATAATGTTCAGATCAGAAGTTGCAAGTGACTTTTCACATATATTTTACTACAAGACAATGAGAGTAAAGTTTTCACAAGTATTATACGTGTTGATTTGTTGTATCTCTATCGCTGAGGATGACAAAGCAAACTTCACACTCTCTGGGCTTGACTTGTATTATGTTTTAAGTTGTGGAATTTGACGTTTCAGGATTTCTTCACCTTTCTTGCAGTATTTTGCAGTATTACTGTTTTCAGCTCCTGCTATAAGTTATGTGTGTGTCTAGGCTGGCTCACAGTGGGATACTTATCTGTAGAAGGCCCATCATTTTGAGAAGCTATACGATTTAGCTATAAACATTGTATAAATATCATACAACTTACCTTTAAAAATGGAAATAATGTGTAAAGATGATTACACAACTTTTCCAAAAACTCATGTCATGGTTTAAACAAAATCTATCCATGTAATTGCCAGTTTATTTACTTATATTCCGTTGCAAAAAAAAAAAAAAAAAAAAAACTGAAAAAAAACAGCTGCAGATCCTTCACACAGACCAAAGAACAGTAAACATCTAATTGTGGTTTATTTCTTTTTCCCTGATCTGTAACAGTGGGGTATATTCTTATTTACCTTCAATTCCAGTGCAAACAGCTCACGGACACAAACTATATTGTCATAGGCCTAATGTATATATACATATGTGAATTCCAAACATTTCATGCTTAAATTATTTAGTGTATGGACAAAAATGTCTATAGACACTAAGAGTTGCACCCATGAGACCATTAAACACTGATTGCCTGGTAGTTTAAGTAGTGAGAGTTTGTTTTACAAGCCCCAGCATGGTTTTCTAGAGTTGCTACCAGAGCTCAGCTCTTGGGCTTGAGTGAGGCTCAAGTAGTTTGAGCTTTTCACTGCTTAGAGCAAAACGTGACATCACATGAGTGACGTTTATTTATCACTGGTCAGCTGCAGAGGTATATTGTGCTGTGTAGTCAATTCTCAGACCACTTAAAATAAAAATAAAAAAGCAGCAAGCAAAAAAAACAAGCATGCTCTCCCTCGTGTACGAGAGTACTTCTAAATGAGAGAAAAAAAAATACACACTAAATGAGAGAACAAATGAACAGTCCAGCAAATACAACAACAATTCAGGCAAATTGGAAAGGGATTGGATAATTAAAAACTGGCAACTTGGCGCCAGGTAATAATTCTGTCAATCAAACTATAAATAAGTGATATTACAATTTATTTGAGGGGAAATTTTGGAGCATTTACTGTGTGTTAGATTTTGTTTAATTGTTGGCTGACTTTTTTTTATATTGGATCTTGTGTGTGATACGATATGGAGCTGTTCCAAAGTTATGCAGTTCATGCCGTTTGAGACATGGCAGACATCATCTAAGCCAACTGCAAAGGAATATTCAGTGAATGTGAATGTCTGACAATCTCAAACATGAAACAAACAATCCCTAAGTATGTCTTACCTAAAATAGTGTTACAATAATTACATGTCAGTCATTATAACCTTTTTTCCTCTCATTTCACTATATGCTTGTTCAAATGCCCCATATGAACCCATTATCCAGAATAACATGTTAACATAAGCCGTTTCATTTTAAGCAGTGTTTGTTTCCTATGTGAAGTTGTCATCTCTTCTAACATCCACAATTTTGTGTTTGGTAACTAAGCAATATGTATTCTAGATATATCAATCTGCTGCTGCAGGGGAAATAATGTACATAAGTACATAAAACACAATACTTGTTTATTCTTGATTAGGCCTGCAGCTAACGAATATTTTAGTAATGGGGTATTCTACTGAAAATGTAATTAAGTAACAGCGTAATCATAGAAAACAAATGTGAAGTCACGTGCCACTTCCGGATTTGGGCCGCTCCTCTCACCCATAGACATTCAATGTTAGAATTCGCTGAATTCTAACATTGTTAGCTCTTTGGTTGTGTCTTATATATACCGGAGTTGATATGGGTCGATGGGACCATATGATTGGATGATGATTAGTCAATTATCAGCCAAGCTCCTCTCGAACTTATGTTTATTAGATTAATCTAATTATACGATATTTGCTGTAGCTCATAATTGCCTAGTATCGCAAGCGTGATTGGCGAGTATAGAAAGCTTCTAGGCGAGCTGTTCGAGTTGGGAGTCCGGGACCAGGAGGGGATCCTGGGCCTGGAGGATGCTGCCCAAAAATGCTGGAGGACAGTCGCCAGATATGAGGCGCTCAAAAGCTTTGTGATTTGCCGAATGGGGAAAGTTGACGTATTGTATTAAAGGGTCAACGGAGAAGAGGAATACCATAAAGGTGGTTGTGCAAGTGAAAAGAGAAGCCCCAGTTCCTCCAACATTGGCCCGCTAATCCAAATACTGCTCCGATGCCAAACCAGGCAGTTGGAATGATGCAAAGGAACTAATTTGACCTAGCAGGGAGAAAGCATAGCAGTTGGAAGGGCTCCCTGGATGCTGAGATTAGTTGACCTGGTGGTCAGTACTGCTGAGTAGCTAGAAAACCCTGCTGGGTTCTATGTAAACTTGTGACTAACACTGCGTGAAGCTAAAACCTAGGTGATGGCAGGGCATTGGTAACTGAACTAGTCCATGGATTAAATAGAGGGACGCTGCTTGGATGATTGCTGCATGGCATAATAAGTCAGAAAACAAGGTGCTGGTGCCAGGTCCGAGTTTTCTTAAGTGCCATGATCCTGGTTCTTGGGGAGGCTCAGTGATGATGGCGTCTTGGAGGAACAGACATGTGCGATAGTTAAGATAGTTGCTTGCAAGCTATGTCTGATAGGAGTCTTGTTGTGGCATGAAAAGAGATTGTGGTGTTCTAGAGGTTACTGCTTCGATAGTTCTGACTTGGGGATTTGAGCGTTAGCTCTGAATTAGACATTGGGTCTGAATCCCCTTCTGGCGAAGACATCCTAAATTTAGTACGTGGTAACGCGTTCAAGGGTATGTTTTCTGGATACCTGCCTGGGCCTGGTGTTTTGACACTTAACTTGAGCTAGCTCACCAGTACTGGCATGAGTGAGCGGTCAGTACTGCTACACATATGTCTCTTTGCACCGTCCGGCTGCCTCCTATCGACCAGGTTAAATAACTCCCTGGGAGAAAGCTGCACAGGATAGCAATGAAATAGTAGAGTGGGGCCTAGCTGCTGACGGGGATGGACCCATCTGAGAGGTATGGTGAATGGGGACTTAGTTGGATGCCATATTGGGTTGTAGCCTTCAGGGGGTGGCTAGACTCCTGAGTCCTAGAGAAAAGAGCCCCTGATTTTGAACTGCCATGAGGGGAGGAGAGGGTAGAATGGAAAAAAATTAGTTTGTGATTAACAGCTACAAACGCAGGAAGTTGTATTTTGTTTTTTTGGATTTGTATTTTTGGATTTATGGTAAAAAATGTGTGAACTTATTTTTTAAGAGAAAATAAATTGGCCCTTAAACAGAATGTAGAAACATGTAGAAACATGTTTAAAGGTCAAGAAGGTGTATGAGTAAAGGGGTGGCATTTTTCATTGAAATAAAAAAATAAAGAAGTGTAAGTTTCCAAAGAGCCATTAAACTAAAGTCAGAATTTGTTGCTATTTTTTTAATTGAAAATGTGTCAGAAAGTTATCCATGGTGTCCATTTAACCCTAGAAAATGTTTTACAATACACTAATCGGTGACTCTTTAACTGAAGAGGAACAGAGAAGACAAGAACAATGGTTTCAATAAAAAAATGAAGCTAATGAATTGTTTTTTTTAGGATGAAGTGAAAAAAAATGGTTGTGTCTTTGATTGTGATGTTTTAAACATTGGTGCAAATGTTGATGTTGACCTTGCTACTTGTGATGATAATGATGATGCTGCTGCTGGTGGAAGTAATAAATTTACACAAAATATCAATTTCAAGAAGAAGTTAAGCCAGAGAACGGCATATCTAATGTTTCAAGTAATAGATCAAGGAAGAGAAGTCATTGTAACACCAGTGCAGTGGTTCTTTCTGAAGGCTTTTGACCTCAGGGAACATGCTTTTTAGTTTTCAATTTTTTTACTGTTTTAGAATAAAGTGCAATACCACTCCACTACATTAGGGGGCAGTGGCGCTCTCATTGGCAGAGTATGAACTGTAGACACGAAGTGTAGAAGGCAGGCGGAGAGAGAAGGAGATAAAGAGACAAACGCAAGTCCCCCGAAAGCTAAGACGAGGAAATATGATGCGTATGTAGCGCTTGGCTTCACTTTGACTACGGTGGGAGACGAGGAGAGACAGGTGTGCTTACTGAGTCTAAAAATGTTGGCAGCGGACAGCATGAAGCCAAATAAATGAAGACATTACTTAAAGACATTACACCCCAATCAGGCTGAAAAGCCGCTTGAGTTTTCAGCGAAAACGTGCCGAATATTGCCAGCAATTATGGTCAGTCAAACAATGTTTATAGTTTTATTAAGGATTGAATGTTGTTTTACATTTTATATGCACCTTAAATCTTTTCTGCTACAGTTAATAAAGCTATTCTTTGTTGTAAGTTGGTCCATATTTCTTTCTTTTTTCTCTTATACGTTAATAAGGATACTTTATTATGCAGAGGTGTACTTACAACAAATTTAAAGACAAATATATTATTTATAGTTGGGCGGGGGGGGGGTGTGTTTTTTTTTCCTTCCTGGGGGGGCGCGCGACAGAAAATAATTGAGAAAAACTGCACTAGTGCTTAAAGTGGAAGGCTGAAAGGGTAGCTTTGATGGAAAAAATCTACTGTTTTGCAAACAAGGCATCAACTGGATCTGCAATAGGAAAAACTCAGAATGAAAGAATTAATTTATGAAAAAGAAGAAGCAAATGGAATTGGATGCCCAACTTGCAGTGGTAGCTGGAAGTCTTTTAGTGCTGAATGGCAGCAACGTGTAGAATCTACCATCTGATGGAATTAATTCTTATGCAAGCAAGATCACAGCATTTTACACTCAATGCTAATGCAGGCAAGTTTGTCCCTGCTCAAACCAGTACATCTGCAAAGAATAGACTATTGCTGCAGTTAATGGTGCATATCTTCCAACCAATACTCCTTACTATTAGCAAGTACAACTTCATCAACATCCACAAAGGACATGTCAGTCAAATTAAAGCTACAAAACACCAATGGCACATCCGGCAAAATAATTTTAAAAAGTCAAAAATGAGGTGACATCTATGCTAGTACAACAACAAATGTCATCAAACCTGCCACAAAGAGACATGAATGTCTTGGTACCCCTCTCTTTGGACAGCTAGCCTAGTGCATTACTATAGTCCCCACAGATGCTTGTGAGGCGGATTTACTTCTATATAAGTGTAAACTCATGAAATAAAGGGTTGACAGTGTGTGTAATGAAATAAAGGATTTGAATGTGTGTGTAATGAATCTAAAATATCTATAACTATAATACAAAAATCTTAAACTCTCTCACATGCATTATAATTTGTTTTACAGTGATTGCATATATATATATATATATATATATATATATATATATATATATCAGTGTTAAAAGTTATTTTTAATCGAGGAATTGCATGTTTATTTGGTTGAGCAGAGGAACTAATGCATTATTTTTCTATCCCTTTCTACAGGGGCTTTGGAAAACAAGGGTTTCAGTGCCAAGGTAAGGATCAAGAACTACAGTTGTGGGAAGCATAGTACCTGAAAGCTGACTCTCCCTCTTTCAGCCAGTTTTTTTAAATATTGACTGGAAAACAAAAAACTAATCCTGCCAATGTGTTTGAGATAAAAATGGTTCTTTCCTGACTTTTAGTGATTAAACCCTTTTTGGCCCAACCCTGTTTCATGAACTGGTTTGGAACCCATCATTCCCATCTAAAATAGCAAAAGAATATGGTTTGAGTTGGTGTCTCACTTAAACTGGACCAAAAAGCTGCTATGTCGAGCGTTTATTTTACCGTCTACCAGTATGGTTAGCACATGTGGCTGGGATGTCTACATACCTATTTCTGGTGCCCCTCCTGAGACTTAGCTGTAGTTTTTTGGAGATTTTTTTGGTATAAGATGTTGAGGGATCGGAAAAGCAATCTGTAGATGTAGCCTGCTGGGACTTTAGGCATGGCAATATGCTCATGGTTCCCACCTGTTTTCTTTAGAGATTCCTTCTGGCCCAGTAGAAGACACATCCAGGGAAGCAGATAGAAGACAGTCTCCAAGCAAAGGCTGTCCCAAGTTTTGATTGGCTAGTGGAATGCTTCTATCCCAGCAAAAAAAAAAAAAAACCTTGCATCTTGAAGATTAGGAACATTTTAATTTTATTGCTGAATGTCAACATCCTGGAGTTTGGCAAGTTTAAATGTCTTGGTATATTTCTGTGGCACTGATAACAGTTAGACATCACACAATTTTTCTAGATATTTTAAGTGCCATTTTCTCGAATTGCCCTTTGTGAAGATTGCACAACTGCATGACTGCGCTGACCCGATTGACAATGACGATAGCAAAATTATTAGTTTTTTTCTAGATGATAACGTGACGTTGACTAGCTAACATGATTGTTGTTTGATGATACTTGACAAGACGTGCACAAATTTTCGTTAACAAAACAAGAGTGAGCGTAAATGTTAATGAATGCACGGTTGCACATTCAAAATGCATAACATTTCTACTTTTCATGATTCGTGGCTATAGTATGTCTTTCAAAATATAAAGTGGCTACCTCCACTTGTTATCCTGGTCTAGTCATGCTTTCACCTGCTGTGCGCACATTGAGCAGAGCACGAGGCTTCTGCTGTGTTCCACGGTATTTTCTTCATGTTTTCAAATATGTAAGTACATGTTCTTACTCCATCGCTCATATTTTGGACATACATATGTTTATGCACTTTAGGTAACTGTAAAAAAATAAAGCCACAGTTTGCCAGTTAATAAATGTTTTTGTTCTTGGAGTAAGAAAGAGAAATAAGCATAAGAAGATAAATTCCTTTGTTGTTAACACTTTATTTTGAGTCATAGTGATCATACATGTGTTATTATTGTATTTTTAATGAAAAGCTATCCACCATCATCTCATAATTTGAAATGGAGCATTAATTTATTAAATCAATTTAAATGCAACATTTTTCATATTTATTTTTTATTAACTTATTAAAATATATTTTTAATAAAATGTATATTAATCTACATTGACTAAAACTAGACTAAAATCTTTTATTTTGTGGTGACTAAAACTAGTCTAAAACATTTTTGATTTCGTAGACTAAAATCGAGTAAACTAAAATAATTTTTGACAGAAAGATTAAGACCAGAACTTGATGGCTGCCAAAAACAACACTGGTTGCAAAGCCAGCCATGTGCCTGTGAAAATTTCTAACTTCACGTCAAAGTTTTGCAAAGCAAAGCCTAGGATTTGCCAATGTGCTGCAGAGCAAGCACTCTGCCACTCTTTCTTCCACTATTTTGTTTAGAGAGAGATTAATAAAGTGAACATTACACCAAAACAATAATTTTTTTATTACACAAAAATATCTCTGGAAACTATATATCAATGACAAGAATAATAGATTAACATAATCGTGATTTCAATTACAACCATAAATAACTGTGATAATCATCTTTTCCAATCAAACAGCTCATGTTATTTTTTTTGGAGCATTAAGCTGTGCAGTAAAGGAAGTTATGTTGCAGGATTCCTCTTTCATGGAAAATGAATTCTGTTTTGTCTTTTGATTCTGCCAAACCGAATCTCCTCCACCATGGCAAGGCATTAAAGTTAGCTGCTCGAGAGCTACTAAGTCATGAGAAAAATTATATTCATGATAGTTTTAGTAATAATTGAAATTCTAATTATTTGAAGATGTTATTCTTTGTTCTTTGGAAACAATTATTCCTTATAATTCATTTATGTTGTATAATTCACTGATCTAACTTGATCTACTATCAAGTTTATTAATTTCTCTACATTAAAGATCCGCTATTAGGGTTTAAAAAAAATACTTGGTGTGAAACATTGCTTTAGGTTTGAGGAACGTGCTGCTGGTGAAAAATATTGAAAAAAAAATCATTACGTGTTTTCATTTTATTTAATTTCAACATGTGGAGAAAATGAGACGTTTAATGACTTAAATTAGTTTTTATTATCAAACATTAAGATTAAATTTCTTATATATGGTACAATTAAATTTTTTTCTATGCAAAATATTTGGCGTTTTACCATTGACTGTGTATAACATGGATGGAGTCTCCGTGACATCACCCATAGGCTTCTGGCAAAATTAAAAGATGCTCAGAGTGTTCATGAAGATCAAAACTAGTAATCTGAATCAACAAACCTAATAGCTCCAGCTATAAACATGTTTTGTCAGCTCCAAAGTTCATCAGTTTTAACATTAGAATGAATGAGAACTTGTAAAAACCTCAAGACAGTGATGTTGAAAAATCATCCTGACGTGAAAAATCCTGTGTGACTTGTGATTTCCAAGAGGCCCGCACAACTGCTTCTAGGCCCAAGAGCAAAATAGACAAAAAGAAAAGATGTGAGAACAAACTAAAAAAAGTTTTATTGAAATTTCAACAAAAATGCAGTCATCATCGCAAAAGCAAACAATAGGAAACTGAGCTTTCAAAGAATACTCAAAAATAAATAATGATGCAAGGTTTTTAAAAAACAGGTCACAGTCAAAAACAGTGCAAAAAAACTTAACTGGCATTGGGATTCTCCACCGTGTGCAACAATTCAGGACTGAACAAATACATAAAAAAACTGGTTTTTATTGTGCATAAAACAGGTGGTGTCCATTTAGGCCATTGACTGTATTTAACATGGACGGAGTGTTTGTGATGTCATCCAGAGGTTTTGAAAACGCGTCCTCATAGGTGGCAGATGGCCATAGTGAAGGCATCTGACTTTATTAGTCTTAACATTGCACTGATTAAGAACTTGTTCCCTTTTGGGGTCAGCCTCAAGCGGCCGCACGGTGAACGGCAGATCAGTCACTTCCTATCACGGTTCAAGATGGAAAGGAGGGCGGTTGCCCCTTGATCCAGGCTGATCACAGATTCTCTACTGCCACCCAATGTTGAGGAGGGTTTTATATTACAGAACCTGCTCACTTCTGGAGTCAGCCTCAAGTGACCGCTCAGGGTACTGCAATTCGGTTACTTAACTTGCTTTTTACTCATTTTCACTTTAGCTGAAGTGCTTCCACTCTAACGGTAATGCCAATGCAATGTTTTTATATATATTTAAAATGACAATATTTCAATATATTTTTGAAAGGCTGAATCCTCTTGGGGTTAATTTACACATTTCTAATTGATCATGGAATAAATTTTTTTTTGCATTAATTATGCCTATCATTGCAATGAGAATTGTTTTCCAAAAGTTACAATTCTTAATAAGCTGATATATATATATATATATATATATATTTTGTATTACAGTATTATTATTGACTAATAATAATAATTTCAGTATTATTGTATTATTGACTGTAAAATAATAATATTTAAGACTTGCTGTTGATCAACTCCAAGTATTTAAATAGCTTGCTGGCTATAAAAGTCACCCTCTCCCCAGTTTGTTGTAAAACCAAAGAGCAAAAAATCTAACAAGTGCAAGATTTTTTTGAGGGGGAGTCATTAATATTCTCAAGGCCCAGGTCACTTCTTGGTCTCGGACTCCTCACTCGCACAGCTCACCTAATACACTTCTCTATTGCTTGCCAATCACACTAGGGATTACTATGCAATTATAAGAAAGAGCGAACTTGTAAATTGTAAAATTTCGCACTGAATCAACATGGATCTGATGTTTTATTATTTGCTAGCTATGACTGCACCTAGCTAGTCTAATGTTTCTTCTTCTAAACATTGTTAAAAATCTTCAGTTGCTAAAAGATTTATATTCTTTTTTAAATGCATAAACATTTTTATGTAAAGCAACAAATTATTATTCATTTATTTATCACACAGTGCTACCTACATTCCATGTGCTACCTGAGAATGTTGTCGTGTTAATAACTTCTGAGCTTAATCTTCAATTTCAATGTTTTTAAATTGCACTCATTTCGTGGATATACAGTTGGTAGAACCATATACTATCTTGTGACTTGTGTGTAAAAATGTCTCAATTTTAATTAGCTTTGCTCTGCATTTAAAGTTTTTTTTGGGGTATTTTAGTGAAATTGGCAACACATGGATAGATGTTCCTTATTTTCTTGTTTTTCATTTTCTCTTCTGTTTTTTTATGTGTTTTATTGATATATTTTGTTGATAAGCCTGACACTAACACTGATTTAAAAGTGACTTTTAAATATATGTGTCAACAGTCCTTTATTTTGGAGGACTTTTGTACTTTTCTTACTCTGAGGAGTGCTTCAGAGGTTCTTGCTGATTCGTCATGTCTTACACCTTTCTTCCTGATATTGTTTCTTACAGTATCTCTGAATACTCCATCATCACAACTCCATCTATTTGACTCTTTGATATGGACATTTCACTCTAATGGATGATCTTTTTTCTAGGGGATAAAGGAATAATGTGTGCTTAAAAGATCAGTGGATTATGTGATAAAACCGGTAAAAGCTTTTGTCATGGCATTCATAAGCTGTATTTTATTGCAAAAGTCATTCACAAAAGGCATTATCATCAAACTGGCCTTAGTACAAGAAGCAATTTGAAATATTGCTTTTGCATTTGACAGTCTAAAAGATTGGGACCATCAGAAAGGCCAGAGTGCTCTTGGGTATGCTTAATCCATGCTGTTTTTAGGATTGCATAAAACATTTTACATGCAGTAACTGTAATGTTATATATTCCTTATTGATAAGCAGACACTGATATTCTTTCAAAAATCCAATATGTTCAGTAACTACTTTTCTATATAGAAATGATCCGCGTTCACTCAATATATCACCAGAATTTTATCATTCTGCTCCATGCACCAAATACACAGTTTAGTACTTTGTAACAACTAGATACTACTAATCATTAATTAAGCATTAGCAAAAATGTAATAAATAGTTTATGAAGCATTTTTTCTATGTTAATACACATCTTTAAGCAGTTAAAAAAATATTTGTTAATTATTTATTCTTGGATTATCTAAATCTATATAATATGCTCAATAACATTAATTTCATGCTTTATTGAGGATGAGTTATTAATTTATAAATTAAAATTTTTAAAACCAGTTAATTAGTTGCAAGTGATTCATGAAATAAATAAGAACTTGTTAATGAATTATTATAAAATTATTTGAAGCATACATACGTATCTTATTATTGAGATAAATGGTAACAGTTACTTTATGTGATATTAAATGCTTTATTGACATGTACAACTATTTTTGTAAGCTCATCTAAAGTGAGGACTATTTATGTCTTTATATTGTTTGCATAAAGGGCTTTTATTTATGAAAATGGAGCAAATGCCACAATGCAAAACTGGATGTTCAAGGATAATCATTTTGATTCTGGTTTCCACTTCGATGGGAGTTTCAACTAAATTCAACTGTGACCTGCAATACATTTTCACGTTATGTGGATATAACTTTTGAATTGTTGAGGTGATACTGTACAAGCTTACTGAAATATAATTTTAAAGTTTTGGTTTTTAAAATTTTGTTGTGCTGATGTGAAACAGATTAGAAATTCTCTGGCATTTGCATGAATGTCTACATTTCCAAATGTGTAAAGCCATGTACAACAATTAATTGTGATTAATAATTTTTTTTCAAGGATCATGTAATTATTTTTACACTGTTAACTTAATTAATTAACTTAATTTATTTATACTGTTATTTTTTTATTGATATACAGCACTTGCTAAAATCTATTTATAGGATTCCATTGTTTACAAGCTAACATAAATGAAAGAAATTATCTCTGTGATTCAAGTGTTTTTTACAGCTACATTACTGGCACCAGAAGATAGAACTCAGCTTTGTTTTCTCCAGATTAAACAAAAATACCTTTGTCTAAGTTGTCATGGTTTATACTTGGTAGAATCGTCTATAAAACTTACAGATTGCAATCTGGAGGGTTTAGAAGAAATGTACAGTTTTGTCACTAATGGTTTCTCCATGCGACATTAAACCTCCTCACTGCTTAGTTAGGACTTAACATGTCAGAGCAGTGGAATATGTTTGAGTAAATTCTGTGTGCTTTTGTGAATAACATCTGTTGTTTCGAAAAGAATCTCTAAATAATGCATTCTTTTTATTGTGTGCACTTTAGAAAAAGCATTTGCACAGCCCACTGAAGCTTCTACAGTGATAATATCATGAGGCAGATAGATTAACAATCCCTAGATTCACATCAAGGCACACTCGCAGGCCCACTCAAAGGGGGTGTGGGCTTTCAGGGAAAAGCCGCATTATGAATGCACAGATCAAGCAAAGCTCTGCATTAGTCTATATCATCATTGCGTGTGCCTGTACGAGCGCATTAGCCATGTAATGAGTCCCCAGTAAATCACTGTACAGCAGGAGCATAATTGTAGTTTTGTTTGAGTGATACAATTTTATAGGTGTGAGTGGATTGATTGCTTGTAAATGCAAGAAGAGTGTTGACTTTGTGTTTTTGTAATGAGAAACAACATGATGGTAATTCGATAAATGTAGAAACGGAGGCTTTGGGCTTCCTCCTAAAGCAGATCATCAAAGCAAATGACTGGGTGCACTTCTGGTGACCCACAGCATTAGACTTGTGCAGTTTATTTCTCCCAACACTCCGTTTCTAATTGTATCTCTCCCGTTGTTTACATCTGACGTTGAATATGTTATTCATGCCCTTCAACTGAATATTGGTGTTATTTATTGTCTTTGTTTATTGTTTATTCTGTTCTTTTCCATTGCTATGCAGATGACAAGCAGCTTTACTTTTCCACCATGCCATCCACCAGTAGCTTTCCTAGTACTGCTCTCTACCTGTTTAAGTGATATCTCCTCAGTATGCATTGACTCAGATTCTTTTCCTGTCTTGAAACAGGTTAAAAGTCTAGGCGTAATCTTTGACCAGACTCTCTCCTTCCAATCTTTTTTTAACTCTGTCATCCGCTCAGTATTTTCCCCAAATACGCTGTATTAATAGATTTCGGTCATTAATAACAGTAGCCTCTGCATCAACTCTCGTCCACGCATTAATGACGAGTGGATAGGACTATAGTAATTCACTCTATTCAGATCTAACCATTAAAAGTTTTCACCGGCTACAATTAGCACAGAATGCCGCTGCTAGGGTTGTCAAATGTGTACCCAGATAAAGCCACATCACTCCGGTCCTATAAAAGCTAACACCACATGGCTCGATCTCCTCCTCACACTTTGCCACCATGATGTGGAACGGGCTCCCAAACTTGGTGCGCAACACCACAATACTTGCTCATTTTAAAACAAATCTTAAAACATTTTTAGTTACACAATCGTTTCTACTGTAATGTGACCTGCATATGGAATCCAGAAGTGCCGTTAGAAACGCACTGGACCGGAACTTATCGAGCGCTCTATCAACCGGTCTATATTGTCTTCTGGAGAAAATGTATATTGACGATAATTATTAATATTGAATTATCGCCCAACCTTAATCTACTATCCCTGTTGGGGTGAGAGGAGCCAAGAAGCTAGAAAACACATCGGCATCTTCAAGAGTAAAATAGCGCACATATCAATAAGGAATGGTGCAAGCCAAGCTGGACACTCCATATAGTTCAGACAGTGCTGCCAGAACCTAGCACAGCTGAAGAGAGGGATTCAGCGCTCAGGATGTAGTACCTGGTGAATATGTTGCATGTCGCCCTTGTAGATCGCTGCCAGCGGAGTAACCCTTTTCAGTGCCCAGGAAGCTGCAACACCCCTCCTAGTAGAGGGGGCTTTCGACGACAGGGGGCAAGGGATGTGTATGCTGTGTATGCGATTTGTGGTAGAGATGGCCCCCATTAGCCAGTGGGTCAACCTCTGTTTGGAGAAACTGCATTTGGTTAATATTAGAGAGCGTTACGTGACAGAAGAACTAAAGGACGCGGAGGACTCGGGAAAAGAACGAATCTTGCAGGTTTCCGGCTCATATTATGTTAGTAAGTATTAGGGAGCGTCATGTGACAGAAGGCCCCGGGGGCGGACTGCACTCGTTACCATCAGAGAGAAAAAATGTGAGGAACGATGAGACTTTAACCTAAAGACAGATCAGAGCTGAGCTGAATCAGACTGAAAAACCCAGGTAGACTTAAGTAAAATATATATATTTTTTTCTTCTAGCATTATAGTTTTGTCTTATTTCTAGTGTGATTCTGGTTTTTGTATATACTAAATGTGTTAGGAAAGAAACACACAACGTTTTATTGGTATTGTACTAAAATAAATGAAATGAACGAAATGACTCGAAAAAAGATTCATTCATTTTGCTGAACGGGACTCAAAGATCCGAGTCGGAGAAATGATCCGAATTTCCCATCACTATTTTATAGCCATGCTGGAAAGTCAATCACTGTTTCTGGCACGAGCTGCTGATCCGAGAAGGACTAATGCTACGTTCACACCAGGAATTAGTAAATGCGCGTATCGTTCCTAAATCAAAGCTATTACATATGATTTCAAACGCGGGCTAAAATAAGGGGGAAAACGCGCTTGACGCGCAATATCGGTGACGTGAGTGCCGGGGGAGGAGCTTCCAGCAGGCTTCTTGCTTGGATCAATTGTCGAGGATGGAGGAAGTTGTCAAGAGCAAAGCTGCTATTTATATTTTCTGAAGGCAGAAATACTGAGAATACGTGTTTACTAACTACAGGCTTCTATTTCACCAGCAGAGCATCCATCAATCTCCCCCGGTCTGTTTCTCCATATATCCCCATGTCGTGGGTTATTATTCTTTTGTAGTTGTATAAAATGTAACCTTATTTTGCCAAAAAGTAACCCTGTATTAGTTATTGTACAGGTTAATTGAAGTTCAATAAAAACTGTGGTTTTAGTAGTGTATTATGCAGATGTTTGTACAATACCTCGATGTAACTGCTGTCACTTTTTATGCAACAGAAAGTAGTGAATGGTACATGAATAGTAATTATTAAATATTTTTATTTGTAATTTCCCTATTAGTGAAGGAAAACTAAAGGTGTCACAGAGATGTGTGTTAACTTAATATCTGCTGTGATTAATTGCAGTCCACACTTTTTATAATTTAGATTTTCTCTGTTTTTAAGATATCTTTCAACTGCAGACATCTACGGACCATTAGCTCATGAGTTCATCTTAAGATGTCTTCCATAAAGTCATGAGATCTGCAAACACAGGAATACTTACTGCAGGGTCTTGGTTAGGTTTACAAGGATTCTTCCAAAGATCCCATCATGGACCACTCATCTACCAAGAGAGCAGTGTCAACCTAGATGTTTTTCTATCAGTATACTTTTAGCTGGTCAGCGTGGTTTCAAATACATTCTATTAGTTTTAGTTCACCTTGAGATGTCATGTAAAACCGTTGTGTACAGCACAGTTTTGCATTTACCAACTTTAGTTAGTTGTGTAGATCTTTATCAATCTGGAACAGTTGTTGCAAAGGAGAAAATAATAGATATTGTACCTCAGGTACATGTGTTCAACACCCTATATTTACAGTACACAGTTTGTATTTTCATCACGTTTTGTCATTTCTTGTTATATTTTGTCATTTAGTGACAAGTACAGATTGTTTAAATGCATTGTTGCAAAGATTAAATACTGTTTTAAGTACATTTGTCTAGTCTTTGCAGTCTTATAGACAAGAACATATGTCAATTATCTTTCCCAAACATTTAGTTTCTTCTAATACACCTGACAGTGGGATACTTTGTATTGATAATTACCTTGATATATTATTTATTGAGAAGATATGCAGAGAAGTCGTTAGAGCTCAATAACTGCATAGCCAGAGTGTTGCTAACTACAATTCCGTGTCCACATATGAGATAGTTTTCTCTGTCTTAAGCTGGGAATTCACTCTGATGACTAAATCACAGAGGTTAAAGGATCAAGACTCATTATTCAATTTCTAACATAGTAGGGCTGATATTGTTTATGGATGTACAGTGTGAGCAGTTCAAGAATATCAGCCTCTTGTATGAACTTTATCTCCCAAATGTTTTATCAAAAAAATATGATAAACGATGTAAATCAACATTTTTACCCTATTTAAAATCAATTACAGATGACAGAAATAGTTCCTAACTGGTTTGATCTCAATTTTGTTTAGATTTTTCGTTCTGGAATTTGATCTGGAAAAAGGTTAAGTGCAATTGCAGACAAGATGACATTTTTATTTTGCTAAAGTGAAGTGTAGTTCTTAATTTTGGATCATTTTAAGGGTAAAAAGTGTGGGTCTGGAAGATTCCTGAGATTTTGATTTTTTTTGGTTAAATGTTTAAAATGTAAAATTAGAACATGTTTGTTATCTAATACTTGTTTTTCCCTACTGTGTAATACAGGTAACATTTGCTGGTCCTTAAGCTCCCAGAGAAATATATGCTTATTACAAGAATAAAATAACTACAGTAAAATATTGTGTTTGCTAATACAAAATAACATATACAAACGAAGCGACTACAAAGTGTGCTTTTTCTTAATCAATACTTTACTCTGCACTTTTCATTTTTAATGTCTTATCGTATTTAGTTTTTTATTGGAGAGCAAAGTGCACAAAGCTGGTGTTTAGAGATTTCAGTTGTTTTGTGTTTGCTCTTTATTGGCGGACATCAACCTACAGTCTCAAAATTCTGCTGCTGCTGACTGTGTAGATTGAAGTGCATTTTCGGTTTCATTTTGACATGAAAATTGGATGTCTAATGAAATAGACCCCACCTCCTTTCTCTGACACGGTTTCTATCGAATCTGCTACTTTGAGCAAATTGTCAATTAATAATTTATTTTCACTAATAATTTCACTGGGACTTACCATCAACCTAATCAGCAAACTCAGCATTTCAGTGGAGATTGGACCTTTCATTAGGTGAATATATTAGGTCATTAGTCAAGCCTCTACTCGAGACTAATGAAGGAATTAATCTCAGAATGGGAAAGCTTACTCCTGGAGCTATTCTCAGAAGCATATGGGAAGGAGGGCTGAGCTGAATGTATTGTAAGCATCACTCTCTGTCTTTTTTAACCTGTATGCTGCTTTAACTTAATCTTCAGCAGTACATGAATGAGGAAGTAGTTTGTCCCTCAAGAAGCATCCAATTCTTCTGCACTCAAAATTTCTTGAAGGCAACGCTGGAGTCTTGAAGGGGCCAGCTATAAAACTGTTATTTGAAAGTTTGGATTATGGAATTCTCTTAATGTCTATGCTAAGGTATTCAGCAGTCCTTTCACTGGAAGTAAGCTCCTGACCCACACCATAATCCCACCTCCATCAAATTTAACAATCTGCCAAATCTAGTCAGTCATTCTCCGGACAATTGGGAAACCTAGACTTGTCCATCAGACTAGGAGATGAAATACTGTTATTAGTCACTTCAAAATTTAGTTAAACAAAAATCTACTTTTCATTAAAATCATTTAAGCCCACCCTAAAGGCTCCTCCTAAAATCTTTTCGATTTATGTAATATTAATCTTACGAGTCTCTGACCCAACGTAGAACCAACGTCTTTTTTTTTTTATTTACAAATCAACAGATCTTTCTAGATGGTTGTTACAGCCCACTTTGGGGAAAACACTAATTGAAATAATACTAACCACCAAATGAACACCATAAACTCATCACTCAATGCAGAGATCAATGTTTAATATGATATGATTTCTTTGGACAATTTGGGAACCAAAGAATGAAGTCAAAGAAAAATAAATAAGGAACATACTCTTAAACAACAATACGACAAAATTAAAGGCAAAAACAACAACAATCAGAGCCTGATTGTTCTTTTTCTAATTAGGGAAGAAGGCCATGCCTATTTTTTTCTTTTGATTGCGAATTTATGGAGTCAACAGAGGATGATCAGCCTACCTCCACTGGTGTCACAGTCATGTTCATGATGGTAAGGGGAGGGCGTGCAGGGGGGCTTCTCCTGAAGTCCACTACCATCTCCACTGTCTTGAGGGTGTTGAGCTCAAGGTTGTTTAGACTGCACCAGAGAGCCAGCTGCTCCACTTCCTGTCTATACGCAGTCTTTCAAAGGATTTCATGACCACAGATGTCAGGGCCACTGGTCTGTAGTCATTGAATCCTGGGATTTTAGGCTTCTTGGGGATGGGGATGATGGTGGAGCGTTTGAAGCATGCAGGAACTTCACACAGCTCCAGTGATCTGTTGAAGATCAGAGGGAAGATTGGAGCCAGTTGGTCAGCACAGGTTCTGAGGCAGGTTGGAGAGACAACGTCCGGACCTGGTGATTTCCTCCTCTTCTGCTTCCTGAAGAGCTGACAAACATCACCCTCGCTGATCTGTAGAGAAGGAGTGGGAGGATGGTCTATGCTGAAGGTGTTTGTGAGGGTGTGTGCTGGAGGTGTTAATGGCTGTTCAGGGAGACAATCGGAAGTTGTCTCGAATCTGCAGCAAAACTCGTTCAGATCATTAACCAAGCTTTGATTGCCCATTGATGAAGATGGTCGAGTTTTGTAGTTTGTGATGGTCTTTAGGCCTGACCACACTGAAGCAGGGTCGTTGGTTGCAAACTGTTTTTGCAGCTTTTCAGAGTACGTTCTTTTGGCAGCTCTGATCTCCTTATTCGATTCGATGTATTTCTGGCCTGTTTGTACAAAGCGCGGTCTCCATTCTTGTAGGCAACACCCTTGGCTTGACAAAGCTGTTTGAGTTTTCCAGAGAACCATGTTTTGTCATTGTTATAGGTCACATAAGTCCGGGTGGGGATGCACATCTCTTCACAGAAGCTGATGTAGGATGTTACAGATTCACTGAGCTCGTCCAGGTCTGAGGTCGGAGTTACTACCACCTAGCATGGATGAAAAGACTGATTCAATGCTTAGGTTATAGTACCCCGCCGAAGGTGTTGGGTGTTGACCAATACGCAGCCTTGCAGATCTCTGCCAGATGAGTACCTCTTGCCAGTGCCCAGGAGGCCATGACACCCCTGAGAGTGGACTCTCAACTGCAGGGGGCAAGGGACATCAAATGCTGTGTATGCGGCAGAGATGGCCTTCACTACCCAGTGGGTCAACTTCTGTTTGGAGACAGCCTTCCCTATCGTCTGCTATTCTCCTAAGCATTCAAAAGCTGATCAGAACTTCTAAGGTCACAGACTCTTTCTACATAGATCCTCAGTGCTGGAACTGGGCAATTGGGACCAGGGGCTGGTGTTGCGTCTTCTCAGGGCAGAGATTGGATGTTCACTAGGATGGCAGGAACGTTGGGTACATATCCAGGCCTGGACTTAAGAGTAACATGAGTATCACCAGGTATAAACTTTAGGAAGGTCTTGTAGACAGAGAGTGCCTGCAGCTCGCCCCAGCCTCTTAATTGAGGCTAACGCGACAAGGAGCGATGGCTTAATTGACAGAAATTTAAGCTCTAATGATTCAAACGGCTCGAATGGAGAACCTTGAAGTCCTTTAAGGACATTGGAAAGGTCCCAGGAGGGAACTAAGGACAGCCTAGAGGGTCTAACCCTTCTGGCCCTCTGAGAATTCTCTCCCGTTAACTTGTGTCATCTCAACGTGTTGCCTTCAACTGGAAGGCTGGATGGAGACAGTCCTTGATCCAGACCCTCTTGAATAAAGGTTAGCACGATTTCAAACAGGCAGCTGCTCGGGTCTACTTGGTGATAGTGACACCAGTCGACGAACCGACCCCACTTTTCGGCATAACAGGCCCTAGAAGAGGGAGCTCTGGCAAGACACAGTGTTTGACCACAGAGCATGGCATTAACCAGGGGTCCTCCGCGGCTTGATGTGCCAGACGTGGAGATTCCAGAGGGCTGGGCTAGGGTGCTTGTGCCCACATCCCTGGATCAGAAGGTCTGACCCCAGGGGAACTGGCCAGAGAGGGACTGTCATGAGGGAGCAGAGTCAGTTGGGCCAATAAGGTGCCACCACTAGGACCTCTGCCTCGTCCTCCCTGATCTTGCACAGGAGGTGTGCAAGGAGACTCACTGGGGGAAACGCATATAGGCGTTTCTTCCTGGGCCTGCAATGCTCCAGCGCATCTATCTCGGGAGGAGCCTGGGAGAGCCAGCACTGAGCATTCTCTGGGGTGGCAAACAGGTCTACCTCCGCTATACCAAAGCGTTCCCAGATCTGCTGGACTGCCAGGGGATGGAGTCGCCATTCTCCTGACCGGGGTTTCCACCGAGACAGTCTGTCTGATTCATTCTGCCGGGGATATGAACTGCAACTAGGGACAGCCGAGCGGAATAACCACTGCCACGGAAGCCATATGCCCCAGGAGTCTCTGGAAGTTCTTCAAAGGGACCACTAATCTTGTGCAGACTCTGCGTGCTCCCTTCAGCAGGCTCAGGGCGCGCTTGCACATTTAATGAGATCAACTGAGATCTGACCTGTGGGTCCCCTGTTGATGTTGGGGGTCTCTTTTTACAGGGCGTCATGACTTCTCCCAGACCCTCCACCTGCTTCCTGAACGTAGAGACCTGCAATGTAAGGTTATCTACGGTAACGCCGAAGAGGCCATCTGGGACCCAGGTGCGTTGAGGAAATGCCTCTGATCTTGTGGGAGCATCTCAGACTGGGTCAACCAAAGATGGCGGCTGTGGACTACTAACATAGACATCGTGTGGCCAAGTGAGCTAGCTGCAACTTTCGTCGCCTTGAGCGCGAAGTCGGTAGCCACCCTCAGATCCTCTTTAAGACCTGGGCCACAACTCCCCTCCTGCATATCTTTCAGAGCCTTGGCTTGGAGCACCTGAAAGGCTGCCATGGCATGCAGAGCAGCGACAGCGACAGGAGACTTGCACTCCTTGACCCTTGGGGCAGGAGCTACAAAGCCTCCGGAGTTGGCCTGAAAATACACCAACCTTGCCTTAAGTGTCCTGTCAGACTGAACTGTGCAATTAACACAGTCTAATCCTTCAATCGCTGCCTCAGCATGTCTACACCCAAGACAACCGAGGCAATGATTGTGGCTATCCATCAATGTGATCGATCCACTGCATCCAACAGACTTGAACGGTCGTGACATGCTTGGAACACGCTACAAACAGTTGACAGGCAAAACAAGTGCTCTACTAAGAAAAGGAGTCTTACTTGTTGGTGGAAGGCAGTGAAAGAGCTGAAGTCGGTGGCATGCAACGGTTCCAGCCTACTGGATCCGGCCGAAAAACCTTTCTGGTTCCCGTCGACTCACCAGATCTCCAATAATCCACACAAGGTATAATCCAACTGTTCTCTGTTGTTGTCTCTCACTGAGTTGCTCAAGTGTCGAGAGTAGTCTTTTGAAATAGTATGGAGAGAGTAGAGCGCTGCTAGCGGAGCTTCCCATAGTCGTCACAAACATAAGTGGTAGTGACCGACTGATGGGGAACCTGTGTTACACAGTTAAACAAAAAATTCAATCATAAGGGTTTTTATAGAATAATATTACCATAAACTGTTCATGTTTGGAAATAGTTTTTCTTATTTTAAATGTAAAGAATGGTTGAAAAAAAAACTTCCTTTTTTACCAGAAATACAGATGCGACTATATTGAGATAATTATCGATATTGACTGACATTAAATATATCTTGTGATATATTTTTGGCCTTATCGCCCAACTGTGTAATAAATATGGTCATATTGTTTGCCATTGACCATGACAGTCATTTGGGAGTATTATTTGATTCAGGTATTTAAATCTCACATTGTTTTATGGCATCTCTTGTATCAATCACTAATGATTCATTTTATTAAATTTGAAGTCTTTCTTGTTACATTCCCGAGTAGTTTTGTTTTGATTGGCGAAGCATTATATTTCTAAATTATAAATACAACTCTCATGAATGAATTTCCTTTTTTAGCCAGTAACCTAAATCTTCTACATGTGGCACCTCTGCTGAGCTATAATGCTGCTGAGAGCTGTAGAGTTGTATTTTTGGTCTCATTCTTTATTAAGAGGAATCACTACTCGGCTATCCAGACAGCTTTGCAGCTCAAACGAGACCCATGAGGAGGATGGGGATGCAGGCAATCACAGGCAATCACACTGCAGTCAGCCAAATTACCATGCCTGAGCTGATTTATTAACCAGCTACATTTCCCTGTCATCATAAACTTGCCTTTGGATCAATTCTGCTCACACTGTGTTCAAGTAAACACGGTAGGCTCCACTCCTTATAACAACTATTTCATTTTTTTTGTTGTTGTTTATTTTAAATTCATAGAATTGTACTCTTCCCCAAGCAGTGTGGTAATGAATGAATGGTACCTGTTTGTAGCAGTGGGAAATGTTTTTTTTATTTGGATTATAAAAATTGTATCATTTTGTATTTATTTCACATTATTGTGTTGCATACAAGAGATTTTGTAACATGTTTTACTGATTATAAACACTGTGGCTGCTATTGCAACAAGTTAAAAAGGGTAACATCACCAATATAAGAATGTTACATGTAATGACTGTACAAATTCCCCTTACTATGTTGAGTGGCAAACCAATGTGGAGGAACAACAACCCTGAGAGTGTAGTTCAGAGCATCATTTCTCTGTGGCTCGATGTGCGGTAGGGAACCAACCTCTAAACTGTAAATAATAGTTTACAAGGGTCATTAATTACTCATACATTACTATAACGAAACAGAGCTTTATAAATCTCTGACTATGCATTCTCTGTTTCATTATCAAACACGGGCACGACTGAACAACTTCTACACACACCATTGTGCTTATATTGGAGGCAACATTATTACAAAATGTTAGTTATTTTTGCTAAAATCCTAATCACAGATAGAAAAAAATACATAATTCAATAATTTAATAGTATTTTTTTAGGTAAACATGATATATTTGTTTTAGTTTTGTATTTTGTATTCTGTTACTGCAAATCAGCAGTATTTTAAAGAGCAATGTGTGTGTGTTTATGGCAATAAAGTTATTGGTATCTATAGATGCAAATGCATGTTCTTGAAATTGTTAAATTAGTTTGTCATCGAAAATATAGTTTCATATCATTATTGTCAAATTTCCCTGACATATTGTGATAGAGTTTAGGAGCCATATAGCCCACCCCTATAAAGAATTGTATTTGATTTAAATTGTCATTGAAATTGATTGGGGAAATGCTCTCATTGATTATTGATCAATAGGAATCCCATAGCAATAGACAATCAATTTGTAGAGCAGTCATGTCAACATTATAGAATGCTCAAATGGTTCAGTCAGCCTATCAATGGTCAGGGATGTGGCATATTTATGTTAATCCATACCCATTCTTCCACAGAAACTTCAAAGTCTAATATGTCAAGAACGAAGTGACCTAGAGAATATAATTTATCATGATACCACATTTGCATATACTGATTAGGCCACAACTACTTTCCCTCAGAAACTGTGAAATTTCTCAGATACAAAGCATATTAACCCAAGCGGAGAGTGGATTTTATTTTATTGAAAAATTTGTAAACATTATTTAAAGCCACTGTCCCTTTTCTACAGACATCTCTAAGTCAAATCTGGTGATTGGGTTATCTTAACCTTTGTAGGGAGTGGATTTTTACATGGTATCAAATTTGCATAAATGAATCTATCCACACTCACTTTTCTACACACAATTTGCTTTAAAACATTTTAGGTTATGGTTTTGTTGAGCTGTGGCTACGTTACTGGTAAAAGGTGGACATTAGCTAAGTGTTTTTTCTGAGTCTAGAATGGAAATGTTCTGTTACTGATTTGAACACAAAATAATAACTTTTTTAATTAATAATTAACACCCTCTCACCCCCAATGGCCCCTAATAAGTCTAAGCCATGAAAATTATGACTATTGTTTCAAAAGAATTCAACATATTTATATAAGAGCAAGAAAGAAATAAAGGCTAACAGAAAGTCAATATTTGAGAGACAACCTTTTGCAAAACAATGATCACATGTTTTCAAAGACTTGTTACAACTGGAAAAACTGTTAGCTCTAAACAAACAGCTGGTAACACTGTGATCCATCCCCTTCTGTACTAAAGCTCTATCTTATCAGAGGATTTGAACTAGCCACCTCCACCCTGGGCAAAGTCTTCAAATGCTATCCTCCACTGACTGAAACCAATAAGACAAGATTATAGAGTATTTTGTTTAATTCCAATGAAACGTAAACATACATGAAGCTGTTAGAAAGAGGGTCACATGGTAGCTAGACTGAGATTGAATCGCATTTTTTAACATTTTCAAAATATGTGACATTTGTTTATGGTTGCATGTGTGGAATAGTCACTCATTTGGATTTACTTGTTTATCAGTTGAATAATTACAACATTCTTAGTCATAACCTCAATTTTCCAAATGTGATCAAAGGTGCTTCATAACCCGCTACCTGCAATAAAAAGCATAAATGTTGTATTCCCTATATATATATATTCGCCGGTGGCCAAAAGAGGAATGCAGACCCCAATTGCATGACAGTCTTTCTCTTTAAATAATAATTTATTTAAGAAACGAATAACAAAGACAGGGCAACCGAAGCAAAACCCACGAGGGGGAAAACCAACAAATAATATAACACTGAAAACTTGGCTGAACAGAAAGACAAAACTGCAGCACAAGAGCAAATACAAACACAATCCCCCACACCGATAAGGGGTATCATAAACCGACACCGAACGAAAACTGAGGGAAGCTTTTGAAGGGAAACCAATCAAACATAACGAGGGAAACTACAGGTGTACTAACTGTAAGCTCTAACTAGAAAATGAGAAGGGCGGGGAAAGGGAGGAACAAAACGTAATGGTTACTTTCGTAACCCCCGTTCCCCGAGTTGGGAATGGAGACTTATGTCGGTGACGACGATGGGAAGCTCCGCTAGGGGAGCACTACTCATTCCACATTGTTTCAAAATGCCAATCAGCGAACGCGCTGATGGTCACGTGATCACGCCATGCCGCATAAACCGGCCGTGAGCGTGTCACTCTTCCTCTTGTGACGCTAGAGCCATACTCACCCCCTAGGCAACCAGACTTACTCACGACCTTACGGTTGTGGCTGGGGGACATAAGTCTCTCTGTTCCCTATTCGGGGAATGGGGGATATGAAAGTAACCATTACGTTCCCCATCAATCGGTCACTACGACTTATGTTGGTGACAACTATGGGAATACCCTGCAAAACGCCACAACCTAGGTTCTTCCGCATCGGCCGACGGCCAGGCAAGCCAGGCACATCAGTAGTCCGCCTCCGAACGGGCCCTCCTCCGCCCTGGTCTAAGTATAAAGATCTCTGCCAGCGGAGTCCCCCTTGCCAACACCCAATAGGCCACGACACTCCTGATAGAGTGGGCTCTCAACTGCAGGGGGCAAGGGACCTCGGACGCTGTGTATGTGATAGAGATGGCCTTCACTAGCCAGTCGTCCAAGTAAGCCAGGATTCGAACCCCTTCCCGTATTAATGGTACTAAAGCCCGCCCGAGTGACCCTGCTTGACTGCACTGGGCGCCGGAGACATGCACTCGTTGACCCTTACGGGCGCGAGCTACAAAGCCTCCGGTGGGTGGACTGAAAGTACTCCAACCTCGCTTTAAGTGTGCTGCCGGACAGAACTGTGCAATCTACAACTTTCTGATCCCTCAACCCCTGCCTCAGCATGTCTACGCCCAAGAGAACTGAGGCAATGATCTTGGCTATACGTCAATGCAATCGATCCACCGACTTGCACGGTCGCGCCATGTTTGGAACACGCTACAAACCGTCGAACAGCAAAACAAGTGCTCTACTATGAAAAAGGAGTCTTACTTGTTGGTGGAAGGCAGTGAAAGTACTGGGTCGTAGAGCAGTTTTAAACCTTCCGGCCAGCCGAAAAACATCGCTGGTTGCCGTTTGAATCACCAGATCTCCAAAATCCACACAAGGTATAGTGCAACTGTTTTGTGGTGCCTTTCACGAGTCGCTAGGTGTCAGAGTATGGCTCCAGATGAAAAACAGGAAGAGTGACACGCTTGCGTCCGGTTTATGCGTGACGGCGTGATCACGTGACCATCAGCACGTTCGCTGATTGGCATTTTGAAACAGTGTGGAATGAGTAGTACGCCCCTAACTGTGCTTCCCATAGTCTTCACCGACATAAATCGTAGTGACCTACTGATGGGGAACTAGACCATGTGCAAAAACAAACAAAACAAATCAAAGATGGCCACCATCAGTCACATGCCCCGAGCCATGTGGCTGGAGGTGGCAAAAAAATAAGAGAGAATTGAAATCAAGGTACAACCCAAAACTGAGGGAAAGACTGTCAGTGATCTGACCCCTGGTGACAAAGAAGATACTTAGCAGAGCCTGACAATATGTATGTATGTTTGTATCTATCTGTATATATATACTTGAAACCACAAGTTTAACTATTTATTCCATTAATAGTAGGACATGAATATTGACTGAACAACAATTAATTTGCTGAATACCATAGAGGTACATTTGAAATCCAAAACTGTGAGTAAAGCGTCAATCCTTTTTTTTGCATTTTTGTTATACAGCAGTAACTTCTTTGGCCACTTACTCACAGCTACGTTTAGGAACCTTTCACCCATTTGCCACCCAAATTCATCCCCAGATCTTTTTAGACTACAGGCTATAACACAACCTAGCAACATTTGAAGTTTGAAATTTTACAAAGAAGCCAAACACAGTTTGTAGAATTCCGCTTATTATTCAATGACCTATTCTATTCTACCAACTCCCTGAACTATCAGAGTAGCATTATCACTTTTTAGTTTTAAACTCATATGCAGCCTTATGTATGATACAGTTTGATCTGACCTGCAGTCTGATCATATCCTCTACCAACAATCCACTCTCCTCTTGATGCTGAATTGCAGCATGGAATGTTGAAACGGCTGGGCTATTCAGGTCGTAATTTGGTAAGAAACGCAGGTCATAGGGCCTAATGATGTTCATGGTTTGGTTTCTTTTGCATGCCTTGCTTTACACAGGTATATAGATTTACTAAATATGCCACAGTTGTGAATTTCATATAAGACCAGCACTGAGCCACCTTAACTTTGTTCTGCAGACAATGCTAAAGGTTTCAATTTTTCTCAAAATGTATTTTTCTTGTTTCTCCACAGATTATACAACCTGCTTGATCACAGTGGATCGGGGAGTCAATCTCCTTATTCACCAGACCACAATTATGATGAAAGGGTAAAATAGTAACATATAAGGGCAGATTAGCCAATAGTCAGACAAAAGGGTCAGATAAAAGTCACGACAGATAAAAAAAAACACACACACACAAAAAAAAAATGTGCACAAATAAAACAAGAACCTATGTTATTTTGTCAGAGGAGATGACATTCATAATTTAGCTCCTATTTTAATAAAAAGTATATAAATTTTTTACTGGTGTTCTAATCCAACCTGGTAACATGTTTTTGAAATACATAAAGCACCCAGACAATGGTAAAACCTGATAGAGGTTTTACTTGCATCTCTGCATTGTGTGCATTTCAAATACATATGTTGCTGAGAAGTGGGCTTGAAAAAATTTTACATCTCAATACTCTCTTGTACTATAACAATGAGCTACTGTCTCTATTTACTCGTATTGCTGAGAATTGCATATTCTCTGGGTATTGTAAACACATTGAGTTGCACATGCACAACAGTTTCCAAATCTCTCAAAAAAGATATTGTATCACTATAATAATGTTAAACTGTTCGTAAGGGTTTACATGATCTAAAACCTTATCTTGACTGGAGTATTGTTGTGACTTATGCTACAAAATAATAAAAAAAATGATCATTTAAAAAGGAGGTCAGATAGAAACATAAATAGTCTACCCATTTTCAGAATTCTTGAACAAATGAATATGCTTTCATACATTTCCAGTTTGTTTATTGAAATGAGTTTATAAATCCAACAGAACGGGACTAGAGTTTGACTGGACAATTAGAATAACCTCTGAACTTTGACAACTTAACTCCTTTAAGATGGCCATAGCACTGTAAATACAGTTAGGGGTTTATATGTGTTTGGAAAAAAAACACTTTTTAGATGAAGATAGCATTGACCCAAGTAACTTAACTCTGTAGCCACAAGAACATACCGGATTAGGTTTTATCATTATATATTACCTATTATAACCAAGAATTGACTATAAAGATTTCACAAACTACGACGATATTTTTCTACTTTATTGTGTGTAAATGTTCCCACTCAATAAAAATCACCCTTTAACTCATGTGACAGTCCTGTTACCCCACCTCATCAGCTCTGCTGCATTCATGTCTCTCGCGTCGCATGGTCTAGACCCTTCATACCGCAGAGTGCAGTATCGCATCTTTACGTGTTTTCCCGGGTCATCAATGCTTGGTGTATAGGCACCTTGAACGTCTTAGACAGCAACATTAAACACCAACATGTTTACTGACACTTGCCATCGGTAAAGTGGTGTTAACTGTTGGCATGGCATCAATTTTTAGGACAAACTTGTCAATAAAAAAAGGTCTTTAAAAGTTAGTTCATAAATGGGTGCAAGCTTCACACGCTCAAGCATTAAAGATTTGTGGTAGCCATTTTACTTCTTAGAAATTCCACCAGAGGTTTGGTGCTATTTGGCATCCTGTTGGCTGCTAAAGCTGATGAGACTGTCTTGTTAAGTTTGGACTAAAGATTTAATTTTGCCATATATATGATTAAAAATGCATCTGACTGAGCATTCCTTAAGCAAATTTAAAGTTAGAATTTATAACAGTATGTGTTCAGACAGAAGACTTGGCTATTGCTTGCTCCTAAAGTTTTTTATAATCCCCAAATTGAGTTAAATTGTGAGCTATGTAATTTGCTTTTAAAGTGATTTTTATTTAATTTATTATGGTTTCTGTGGTAACTTTTTTGCACTTTTGAGTTTTTAAAATTTCTTTTTAATTTTATTTTTTGATATTTAAATTGACTTCTTTTAAATACTGTTTTGTGCGACACTTCTGATTATAAAATGTGCTATATAAATAAAGTGGGAAAACATTATTATCTTCACAAGGAAATTATATATGTTTGTGTGTGTGTGTGTGTGTGTGTGTGTATATATATGTTGTAATGTTGTAATTTGTGTGTTGACAGTTTCATTTTTATTTTTGTAGTTTGGCTGGCATATTCTTTGATAATGTCACAGTATAAGTACTGAAGTTCCCAAAAGCGCCAAAGCTTACATCATGGATGCAGTTCACAGTTCTGAAAAGTTTAAAGCATTTAAAAGTTTAAAGCATATTAATATTGTGAACAATACACTATGGCCCACCCCTAACACAGACTTACAGCTGCTAATGCGGAAAGAAAGAAGAAAAAATAACCTAATTCTTACATTTGATTAATAAACTTATTCAAATGTTTCACAATTTTTGTAGGTTAAACAGTTGAGTTCTTTTAAGTTAATCATTTGGTTAGGTTGCTTCTTAAAATGAGAAAGAAAATGCTTCTGTTTTGAGTATAAAAAGAGTGATAAAAAATAAAAACGTTGTAATTGAAAAAAAGTGAAGGAACCTGGGGCTAAACTTGGGGAATGTTAATACAATAATTGTGGAAGGGAGTTTTAGTACCGATCAAAAGAGAAATCACCTGTAATGATTTAGCTTGGTTTAGACCCTTCCTGATTCTCGTCCAGTGAGAATCAAAGGATAGCCCAAGTAGGTATGTCAAACATTTTATATCAAAATATTGACTTTAAAATAAGCTAGGTAAAAGATCTAATTTCAAGGTAAGCAAAGTATGCAAGGGGAGACAAGATCTGTATTTGTAAGACAAACAGTTTGCTTACTAACGACATAAAACACTTAATTAACTAAAACACTCATGCACATTCACATGAGAGCAAAAGGAAGAGCATTGTTTGGTAAAGGAGCAAGGTCACTTAATCTTGTGTCAGCAGAAACCTTACTGGTTTGTGTTTCCATGGCACAATGGTAAATTCAGCACAGAAATGACGATCAAATAGTTCTTTATCCTAGAACATGATAATACTAATATTCGATCCACAGTCTTCCCTACAAAGTGCATTAAAGGAGCTTTGTGGGAAAGGACTCATCTGTGAAATAGTTAGGACATTATTCAAACTGACAGCGAGATGTAGGTAATGACAACTGATAGCTTCTCTGCACACCTTGCTAGGAATTTATCTGGTCCAGCAGAATTTTAATCAATCAAGTTTTTGTATAGCGCTTCTTAGCAGTTGCTTTCAAAGCAGCCTCACTTCCATGGGTTGACTTTGCACAGAGTTCATGTTCTGTCAGCCGTGGTATGGACTTCCTCGCTATTGTGTTGTTCCCCATCAATCAGTCACTCTGAGTTATGTCGGTACCAACTATGGGAAGATTCGCTAGGTGCTCACTACTCTCTCCACACTCTTTTCAAAATCCAATCAGCAAGCGTTGGCTTTCTTGGCTGATACTGGCCTAGACGTGGTACCAGTTGATTTGGCACAGAGACAGGGTTTTCTATCACCTCATCTGTTTGCGGCTTTGGATCAACCCAGAGACGAGCCGTCTAACCCTGGCCAGAGGATATCTTTTCTGGGTGTTCAGGGTGACTGAAGGTGAACGTGACACTTTGTTGCCACCAACAACTTTGTCTTTTGAAGGAAATTTGGTTCCTCCATGCCAGTGTCCCCCTGGGAGGACCTGCCAGGAGCATATTTGTGATTACCAATGCTTCAAAGACCGAATGGGCTGCTGTATGCTGGAAGCACAAAATCTCAGGGTTTTGAACCGGAAAACACACTTTCTGGAGCATAAATTGCCTAGACCTATGTGTAGTGTTCCTAGCAATAAATCATTCCATGTTGGTCAGGATGGACAACACAACAAAAGTGGTGTATATCAATCAGTAGGGATACTCTCATCCCATTTGTCGGCTCTCGCTCTGTCCCAGGCTCCTCTGAGGATTGATACGCTGGAGCATTGCTGGCCCAGGAAGAAACGCCTCTATGCGTTTCTCCCAGTGAGCCTCCTTGCACCCCTCCTGTGTAAGATCAGGCAGGACGGGGCAGCGATCCTTGTGGTAGCACCTTATTTGCCCAATCGACCTTGGTTCATAAAACTCTGCTCCCTCGACAGTCCCTCCCTGGCCAGTCCCTCTACGGTCAGAACTTCTGACACAGACCTTTGGAATCTCCATGTCTGGCGCATCAAGCCGCGGGGGACCCCCAGTTAATGCCATGCTGCGTAGAATTTGTTGAAGTTACTTTGCAATCTCTTGGCATACGCACACTTTGCCTGTCTGGTGGTCGCTGGTAAAGCTTGACAGACCTCTGGAGCTTTTTCTTCTGGGGAAAAGAAGGCACTCAGTAGTGAAATATAAGAGATGTTGAGCTTTACTGGGATAATTGTAAATGAGAGAATCCAGCAGATGGCTGGAAATTAAGTTTGAAGAAGGTAATTGGAGAAAGGAACTGCCAGTCTCAACCCTATTTTGAATAACAGCTTCACCATTGAGATGCAGCAGTTTGTTTGAAGTTTATTATGCCACGATCTGCCTGAATACTTTATTTTGATTGGCTGACAGGTGTATATTTTTTATATATGCACATGCAGTCACGGTCGGTCAAACCACTCTGTTTATCCTTGCACGATTTTAGTAACCATTACAAAAACACATTAACTTTAGCTGATCAGTTTTTTCAAAGCGTGCTTGACCACAGGTTATGGAAACTTGGATTGTTTAGCGACTGTATTATTTAGGTTCTATGGTTAATTTTTTACACCAACTCTACTGGACTAAAACCAAGAGACACTCGATTCAGCTGCCGACACGAGCCATGAAGATTGGTAACTGATAACAAAAGCTAGCAGAGAGCAAGGAGTGAAACTGTCCCCTTTTGTTATATAACTCTACATTAAAAGAAAACTAGGAGCTTCACATTTGCCTTTGCCTGTTTTCATTCATGCATTTTTTTTTTTCATTGAAGAGATTGTGGTGAAGTTCTAACTTGCTTTTATGTTGATCTTTTTAAAGCAGGGGTCACCAAATCCGATCCTGATATGCTTTTTGTGTAAGAAGCTAGTGAGTACTGTAGATGGTCCCGAAACAATAACGTTATGCTAAAGCTAAATAAAGTTTCCCTAATGAAAACGAAACGATTAGAATAGCGTTTTGCCTAATATTTGTCCTGGATCTCTTTTAAATGTCAGATTTTATCACTGACCTGTTAAGAAGCTGGATTCAGAATTGTTTCGTCTATTCATGACAAGAGCACAATGTAGATTCATTTCACATTTAGTCATTAGTCATTTATGACTAATGTTATTTGTCTCTGTGAGAAGCATGAAACGGGGAAAAAAACTGTTCCGTTTCATTTCAGTTATATACTACAAAATAAAAATTCATAACACCTTCATTATTTTAATGTTGCCCAAAGATAAAAGCTTAATCCACGTCAAATGTTAAGACAACACAGCATCAAGCTTTTACACTACTTTTTTTCCTGTGCACTCTAAACACTATGTGACTCAAAGCTGGAAACTACAATTGACTTGACCATTTTTTTTTTACTCTTGAGCTTTAATGGTTTTAAAATTAGCAACTACAATTGCATCTGTGCCACAGACATCAGTGTAATTGTAGACATTTTGTAATTTAAACATTTCCTCTTTTTGTCTTTCACTAGTGTGCTGTTTCGTTGTCCATAAACGTTGCCATGAACTTGTGACTTTCGCATGCCCTGGGGGTGACAAAGGGCCTGACTCAGATGTGAGTATGCAAATGAACACTCACAAGCACATCCACATAAAGATTTGCTAACTTATGCTCTCTCTTTTATTTATTTAATTTCATTATGGTTCTCACTTTTAAGCTTTCACAGCTGTAGTTAGAAATAACAAAAATCAATAACTAAATCTAACGCACACAAATTGAATAAATGTACTCATGAAAGCAATTTGTGTACAATCATGTGCCTCAAGGTCATCAGACACCTATTTCAACTCGCCTCAATCAAAAACAATTGGCTCTTTTCAATTCTACAGAACAGTTAAGTTCTGCCCAGCACAATACAGTACAATACAGCTTGTGTTGGTTTTCCATGTTATCTTGGTGCCTGTTTGTGTTTGGGTGTGTTTACAGATGTCTGCTAAAGACGCATCTGCCTCTGCTCCATGACATCATTAAAAACACAACACAAATAAGGATGAAAAATCTAAATAATTTCAACAGTTAATTTGTTGATTTCATTTGAAAAGATTTGGATGGTTGCAAAATTAGGTACAGTTTAAATCACAAGAAAGGTTTGGAGTTTAACCGATGAAGCCATCGTGTCAGGTGGCCTCACTTCACAAAGCTCAATGGTGAGCGTCTTTAACTCTTTCAAACAAAGTATCTCTCTAGTTATAAAACTTACCTGTTTTTATTCTTACAGCAACTAGCGAGGTTCTCCCACTGTGCTAGAGTTTGTACTTTACTTTATGAGGCTGGCTTTTTTTTACAGGATGCCGTGGCTATCTCTCAAAAGAGTTGGCCAGTGCCAGTTTCTAGTGATTGTAGGAGTTGAATTGGGTCTTGAGCGCTGGTCCAAGCCCCTCACTCTACCCGCTCCCCTGGTGCATCCTGAATATGACACGATTATTCAGGTAGAGCAGGCTCTTTCAGTGCATTTGTGACTGTGCAATCCTGCCTCATGGCATAATCAGAAGAGGCGCACATACACTAACTCTGTTTCTCGCTGATGTCGAGACCCTGTAATGTTGCAGGTTAAGTTGCCGCTGCTCTGCATGCCATTAAAGCCTTTTTGGTGTTTCAAGCCAAGGCACTGAAAGAGATGCAGTATGGGAGTTGCTGTCCAACTCCTACTGAAGTTGCCATGGACATTTGCGGCAAGTTGCGAAAAACCCATGTTTGGTGGACCCAAGCTGAGGTGTTGCCTCGAGACCATAAGCATTTCCACAATGTGCTTGTAGTCTCAGATGGCCTCTTTGATGTCGCCTGCCGCTGCATATGTCAATCGACAAGGAGGTATATGCTCACCCTCTTTCCGTGCACTCGCTCGCTGTCTGCTTCTTTAGAGTCAGCACTGGTGGGGTTAGTCACTAGTTGCAGCCCATGTTTCTGGCAGATTGAACCGTCTAGCTGATGCCCTCTATGGAGAGCCTCTTCTGTGCAAGATCAGAGAGGACGAGGCAGAGGTCCTAGTAATAACTTCTTACTGGTCCAGGAAAAATTGGTTCATAGAACTGTGCCCCTTCGTGACAGTCCTTCCCTAGCCAATACCCCTCCAGTTAGACCTCCTGACACAGGGATGTGGGCACAAGCACTCATGCCCAAACCTATGGAACCTCCATGTCTGGCACCTTAAGGCACGGAGGACCCTCGGGTAATGACAAGTTTTGTGGTTCAGTCACTGTGCTCTCTCTACTGAGGCTTGTTGTGCCAGCAAGTGGGGCCGGTTTGTTGACTTTGTGTCACTCTCACCAAGTAAAACAGAGCAATTGCCCTGTTGAACTCGTGCTAACTTTTCTGCAAGAGGGCCTGAACCGAGGACTTTCTCCATCCATCCTGAAAGTTTACATCGCTGCAATTTTTCATCATCAGGTTTAAGGAAACATGCTGGGACGGCACAAGTTCACGGTTAGATTCCTCAGAGTAGGCAGAAGGCTTAGACCCTCTAGGCCAGGGGTGTCAAACTCAAATTCACAGAGGGCCAAAATTAAAAAAAGAACATTGTCGAGGCCCAGACCATTTTTTAAAATTAATTTATTTATGTTTTTATTATCTTTAAGATACAGTAAACTATTGTATTAACCATCCTCTTATATTACAATATAATTTTTGCTTAAATACTGAAACCAGAACAGGTTTAAGAAAATAATAAGAACAAAACTGAAAAAAATATCAGGCTTCTATATCTTTAACTTTATTCATTTTAATTGTAACCTAAATCTTTTCATCACAGACCATCAAGGCCAACACCTAAAAAAAATTCTCTTTCAACTTTGAACAGACCATGCCATCAGTAATTAAATAATATTTATCCATTTTAGTTTTTTCACTGTTCATTTACTCTAATGATGCACATGGGTCCAAGCCAGATACTTTGCATCGCTTTTTACATGCAAGTGCATCAATTTCTGGAGTCACGCTCTGCGCAGAGGAAATCCTCAGGACTGAATGAAGGTGTTCATCGGTGAGACAACTCCTAAGTGGTGTTTTGTTCATCTTCATTAACGAAAACAGTTGCTCGCACAGATATGTGCTCCCGAACATAGAGAGCATTTGTGCAGCTTGGGCACGGAGTTCGGGCAGCGTGCCAGGGAGGTAAGGTGGAAATTTCGCAGCACTCGTAGAAAAATGCTGCCGAAATTACGGGACGATCGCCACACATCAAGCCTGCTCCGTTTCCCTTCCATTCGTGTTTTTAAAACACGAACGAAGAGTGTCGCGGACGGAAGTGCCTCTTCTATCGCTTAGCAGCAGTTAAGCTTAGCTCCACATCGGGAACTCCCGTGCACCGGCTGCTCTCCTATTAACTGCGCGTAGATGTCGTCACAGCGTTTTGACGCTCGAATTAAAAATGTTTTAAATCGGGAGTCAAACGCCACCCTTGCGCGACGCTCTGGCGGCCTCAGCGCGGACTTGCGCTCTGTTCGCACATACACAATGAATGGCTGCGCCTGACGCCACCCAGCCCAGCCTTGACCGCGTTTCAATGTGTAGGCATCTTAAGCGGTACGTGCGCTGTATAACGGGTCGGTGGGCCAGATGTAATACATATTTGAAATCATCTCGGCCTGAGTTTGACATGCCTGCTATGGCCAGTTCTTAGTTCCCTCCGGGACCTTTCTGGTGTCCTGAGAGGACTTCAAGGCTTTCCTTTGTCTGTGTCTGGTTGACTAGGTTGTGAGTATGTCTCCAAAACATCACAAAAGATTACAATGCGTTTGCTTTCACTTTGTAGTCTGCGTATGTGACGACGTAACCAATTAGTTTTGTTGTGTTGTTGACCTGTTCCTAGTGTTAGTCACCTAGTGAGTGAATGGTCGCCCCCGGAGCAGAGCTCCCATAGATGATCATCGACATAAGTCATTGTTCCCTATTCGGGGAACGGGTATTACGTAAGAAACCGTAGAAAATTATTTTTCCTGGTAAGTAAAGAACACGCAGAAGGGTTACAGGTGTGTATAAATCCCAGAATAAATCAGTTTATAAATTCTAATATGATGTTGTTATGAATAGGTTGTAATTGCCAATGTTTAATATGAACAGCATTAACTTAATAATAATAAGTTACTAATAATAGTCTAATTGTCTAATCAATCATAAATTAATTTATGAAGATACATGAAACCATGCATGTTTTAGTGATTTATGAAGTTACTTGTGAGTGCAGTTTTTGTTCAGCAGTAGGTTTATGATGGTTTTCCAGCGATCATGAACAAAGTTTCTTTGAACACTGTAACATATTATCACTCGAGTTGGGATCCATGTGCAGGCTTTTATTAAACGTAGTCAAATAACAGGCGGGTAGTCAGGGCAGCAGCAAACAAGCAGGAACGGAGAACAGCAAGAGTAGTACAACGGGCAGGCGGCTAAGATCGTAAAACGGTAAACAGGCAGGGTCACAACAGGCAGGCTATAAACAGGGTAAACGCTCAGAATTGCAGCAGAGAGACAAACAAGACTTCGCCTCGAGCAAAGGGAATCAGTCTGTTAAATACTGGTGATAATGTTCCTCAGCTGGATGTGTAATCACGGCGGACCTGGGGTGTATTGTTCTTCAGCTGGGTGTGTAATCACGATGCCCCTGGGGTGTCTGGGAAATGTTAGTGTGGTGCAGGTGGAGGAGCAGGAGTTAGTGCAACGAGGGTGCCCTCTGCTGGTTAGAGGAGGGAGTGACGAGGTTAGCCTCTGTGACAAACACATTCGTCTTAGTTCTGTCTGAAACTAATTTCAGCTGCATGATCGTTTTTACTGTGTCCCCTCAATTATATATAGAAGAATGTTTTTTTATTCTTTTAAACGTTGCATTCTCTCTCGTCTTCTGTGACTTTTTGTCCATGGCTAACTTGTTGCATGTCGGTCAGTTGATGGGGTGACATTGTCACATCCCGTAACATGACGCAACATGACGCTATGCAAAATGATGCTATGCAAAATGACAGGGGATTGATTGTTGTCATGTTAGTCAAACAGCATCATGGCATCAAAACCCTCAGGCCTTCCCTAAAGAACTGGCTACGCAAATGTATCCCATATGTAGTGATAGAAAGTTTAGTTTATTTTGGTGCTTTGTTCTTTTGAGTCTTGTTCATTTAAAAGAATGATTCATTTGAACGATTCATTTTTATCAGTGATATGGGGAACAAACTGATCTATTTGCAAACTTATACGACAAAAAATAGAGCAAAATACAAGAGTTTGGTAAAAAGAACTTCCGCATGCACCAAAGAAAATGATTCACTCACCAAACAGAGTTGTTACTTATGAATCATATTGAAGTGTTAGGTGCAGTGGAAGGCAACAGACGTACCCAAATGCGGGAATCCGGTGCGCCCTAACGAGACTCGCAGGTGTTCTGCATGAGGGAAGATGGGAGGGAAAAGAGACTCGAAAATTAGCAACGTTCTCAGACAACCCCTAACACGAAGTTTCATTCTTTGACTGTCCCTGAGCCCCATCCAAGGGGAAGAAGCGTTCACTGCACTGACATTAAACAGTGTGAAGCATGTGAAAAAAACACCCTGCAAAGAAGCCATTTGAACATCATGCGAATCTCAATTCGTTCAGTTGAGTAGAGACTTTTAGTTGCCCTTTTTAATTTACTTAAAGCATTTTGGTTACACACTTATGGCTGTCATAAACGTATGTTTACCATTTAATTTTGCTTACATTGAATTGTTCTAAACACAATATTAGGCCTTTTTCGATAATTTGATAGATATTTATTGGTTTACCTATGTATTTTTTAGGAAAAAAATTATTTAGAATATACAATTATTGTTTCCATTCTCATAACTTTTATCGAAAAAGCACAATTCTGTATTAATTACAAGATATGAATCTAATAGTTTATTGTAGCAATTGAAGATCTACATCATTATTTATACATTTTTTACTTTTACATAGCAATAATAAATAAATCTAAGTAAACTATAAAGATGAACATGTTTTAACATCAAGATTATATTTTGAGATATAGCAAATACAATAATTATTTCATTTCAAAGTAATTTAATATTAACCATCCTCTTAAAACCTCAAATGATACCAAGAATTTCATATACAGTGAAGAAATAATTACTGAAAATCTGTCATATTGGGATTTTAATGCAAGTGTTCTTTGTGTTAATCAATCAATAACTTTTCACGTATAAAGTTAGGAGATCCAATCTTTATTTATTGAACTACAATTTTGTCTCTTCTTTATTAGGTAACAAAATGTCTTAATAATTTTGTTTAGGTTTTGTTATTCTTATGGGTTATTGACTCATATTGTACTTTTTTAAAAGTTAACTTAGAAAAGCATATTTTGATATCATTTTCATTTCAACACTACTATTAAGATGGGGGCCCCTGGTGGCACTGGCCTCAGTCAAGAGGGTCGGTGGATGCAATCTGCTTACAATTCGGCATGGTGATTTATACATGATGCTGTAGACCAGACATGGATTTGTGTTCTATCATCCCATTAAAAACTCAGGTAGTGAACTGCCAAACTTTGCACCAGAAGGAGGAAGACATATCTCTTGCTTCTAATTGCCCAATCAGAGCACTGAGTTTCTATTGACAGAACCCCAAACTTAAGAAGTTCTGATAAGCTCTTTGCATGCATGGAGGACAGCAGAAAAGATGGAAGGCAGTCTCCAAACAGAGGTTGGCCCACTAGCTAGTGAGGCCATCTCTACCACATACACAACGTGTGATGTCCCTTGACCCCTGCAGTTCAAAGCCCACACTACTAAGTCACAACCTCCAGGGTATGTGAGTTAATAAGGCTAGGCAATATGGCCAAAAAATATCCTAAACATTTTCTCATATCAGTTGATATCTATAGTTATCACATTATTGTGATCTTTATAAAAGCAGTTTTTTTTTGCTCTGGAGTGAAAGTTGTACAAACCAGATCATTAACTGAGGGTATTAATGCGGGGAAATTCCTTTTTTGATTTGATTTTGAGTCAGTTTTAGATTAATAGTTGTGAAAAATGTAGTCATAACCTGTAAAAATAGAACAAATATCAGACATCAAGTAAGTATTTATTTGTATTTAGTCATCAACAATTATTATTTGTACCAATTCTACTATGTTTATTTAGTATATTATAAAATGAGTTCATGTTATTCATAAAACTAGGCTTTTGTTTATTAGTCATATTTTTCTACTTTCAGCTCAACTTTACTTTCTCTAAACAAGAGCTGACAATTATATTTGTTTCCAGTCTTCCAGACGACCGCATCATGTATCACACCAATAAAAAGTGTTTTTATGGCAGAACACACAAACTAGACAGAATATAGTCTTATCTGTATCAATATCTGGTGAATTTAGATGTGTTTTGTTTTGTTGCGACAGACTGTAATTACACATTTAATCAAGCTCTTTAAAGCATTCACACTCTGTGATCCTGTATTATTTTGAAATCGACAGTCGCAAGCAATACAATTACACCATTATTACTATATTAGTTGAAAAGCAATAATTTATGGGCAGTTAACTGCCCAGCAGAATTTGGTATTGTGATATTGCCTAATTCTGTGTACTTCAGGCCCATAATATCTTCTGTGGCAAAGTTCTTCCTAGATCTTTGTTGTTTTGTGATTGTTTTCATCCGCCAGCTGCTTCTGCCTCCTAAGCTGACTTGGATGAATTCTGTTTGTGTGTGGCAGGCACTTCTAATATAAAATCTCCAGTCCTCATTGATTCCATTACTTCTTCATTATCTGCTTATCCCCCTGAAGGCCTGATCTTTAGAATGTCCTTAATAGTGTGCATCACTGAGCTAACTGCACTTCATCTTCTCGCTGGTTTGTGGTCTTTTTCAGAATGCTGCACAACCCAAGTTTAAGTTAAGTTTACTAAAATCAAATGGAATAGTTGGTGAGATCTTTAATCATCTTTAACGATTTCTACAATTAACTATTTAATATGAAGCATGTCACCTCCTGTAAAATAGTAAAAAAAAAAATTCAGGCTCAAATTTGTGGGACATTCTGAGGAAGAAGTTGATGGTTTGGAGTGTGTGCACAGTGCTATCCAGGGAGTGTTGCTTCCTCTGATAATTCTGCAGCTCAGCGTGGTTTAGGAAGGAGCATGCCCAGCAATTTAATGAGTTGATCATTGGATGATTTCCCAGCGATGGGTTGCGGCTGGAAGGGCATCCGCCGCGTAAAACATATGCCAGAGGAGGTGGCGGTTCATTCCGCTGTGGCGACCCCGAAAGGGAAGAAAGCCGACATGAAGATGAATGAATGAATCATTGGATGAAGTACTGGGCTCTGTTTTGTGCTCTATCCGATAAGCATCTTTTACTCATCGGAGGTTTAATTTGAGAATGAACTTTGTGGAATTTTAGATACCAATTTCAATATAAACAACAAACAAGGGCTTATACGTTACTTAAGCAATTGTAGATAATACATTTTACAGAGTTCTGCTGATATTTTCACTAGTGGCCATCTCTTTTCATCTCCTCTCACAGGCCAGGCTTCAAAGATGGTGCTCCTTCTTCTTCCAGCAACATATATACGTTTCCGGACAGAACTGTCCTGGAAGGAGGAGATCCATTAGTAGATTCTGATTGTCTTTCAGTACATCTCCCAGTGTCTGAGTGTCATTTCCACAGGTTCTCAAAATGGAAGGTCTCCTTTGTTCTCTGAACAAAGAAACACTGTCTTTACACTCTCTGTGGTTTCATGCTGGAGAAACAATTCAATGACTAAAGCACTAATCATCATCTTTCATTTACACAGTTTAATACAAATATGATATTGAAAATAGGGGTGGGCCATATCGTACAATATTTATTATGATTTAAAATTTTCATATAGTAATCTGACATGTTGTCATAAAGCGATCAGTGGTTTTACGTATACCTCACATACGCCACCCTCAATTCAAAGAATAGAATGCCAAACAGCGATGGGGTCAAATCTTGTAGAAAATACACTTCAGTACAGAGATTGCAGTGGAGTGGCATGCTTTCAAAGCAGCTTCACAAAGTCCTATTGTGGATCAGGTAGGGTAAATAGAAGTTCCCTCTGTGAGGCCCCTGGAAGCCTCGCTGACATAGGCAGGTGCTAGTCACCTCCCCAGCATAAAGAATATACAAACTTAATTTCCAACGACGAAAGGTTTGCCGGACAGCACCAGGAAAAAAACAAAGACAAAAAATAAACTAACAAACAAAAAATAATGGTTAGAAAAATTTAGCAGACAACAAACAGGTGATCAGCATCAGCTGCAGGATGAGTGATAAATGATGGGGATAGGTTAGATAGGTGTTTTGAACCACGCAGTTCAAACAGTGCTCAGACACCATATCAGTTTGGACAAATCCCAGGAGTCAATTATTTGAATGCTAGATTAAACAAATATGTTTTTAATTTACTTTTGAACTCTGTGAGCATAGATGAGCTCCTGACAACATCCGGGAGTTTGTTCCAGAGCTTCGGGGCTCTTTATGAGAATGCTCTCCCCCTCTGGTGGATTTACTAATCTTCTGAATAATCAGTAGTCCTGCTACTTGTGATTAAAGAGAGCGACCTGGAATGCAGCGCCTTAAAGGCAAGGAGCAGTATCTTATAGTCAATGCGATATTTTACAGGAAGTCAATGAAGAGAGCACAGAACCGGTGTAATGTGGTCATATTTCTTTGTTCTTGTGAGAACTCAAGCTACTGCGTTCTGGAATACCTGTAATTTATTTAGCGTGCGGCTGAGCAACCAGCTAACAGAGCATTCTGGAGGTCATGAAAGCATGAACTCATTTTTCTGCATCTACAAGGACAGCGTGTTCTGAACTTTAGCAATGTTTCTGAGGTGAAAGAAGGCAGTCTGAGTAACATAAGAGATATGGTTCTTAAACGTCAGCTCACTATCTATAATAACGCCAACATTTTTTACTGTGGTGGAGAAATTAACAATGTGTCCCCCCAGCTCCATATTTAAACCTGAGAGATTTTGTAGCATATTTTTACAGCCAGTGAGTAATATTTCTGTTTAGTCAGGATTCAGCATAAGGAAAATTTAATTCATTGAAATCAGTGACACATTCTGAGATCTTATTTAGCTTTGAAAGGTCATTGATTATTGAGCTGGGTGTCATCTGCATAGCAATGGAAACTAACACCATGTCTCCTAATAATTTTGCCAAGGGCCAGCATGTATATTGAGAATAGAATGGGTCCCAGAACAAATCCTATTGGTATTGTGTCTGATGAGTCTCCATTTACATGAACAAACTGACTCCAGTCAGAGAAGTAAGAGTTAAACAATCTTAGATCCTAGCCCTGGATGCCTGCATCGTTCTCTAGTCTTTCTACGACAATCCTGTGATCTATCGTATCGAAGGCTGCACTGAGATCTAGCAGAACTAGAAGAGAGACATTCCCTTGATCCCAATCAACTAACAGATGGTATGAAAAAGTGCTTTTGTTTCCTAGATCTCTTTTAATTGGCTCTTCATGGAACTCCATTTTGCTTTAGTTTGAAGATGCTGCATAGCTAAGTCTGAATAGCACACATCCTTTATTGGCTTATTCACAGTCACCGGGAGTTGTCATCAATCAACAGTAAAGGCCAGCGTCAACCCAGAGAGGATTCTTTCTTAGATCTCTGTCTACAGCTGTACTGCTAACTATTTTTAGACACTCTTCTCCACAAACACTCAAACACCCTCCAATCACACACTCTTGGGTGTACATGCACAACACACAAAACCCACACCCACACACAGAAGTTGAGTGTTGTTAGCAGTCTCATTATGGAGAGGGTTATAAAGTCAGGCTTATAACTGTCACACCTTGAGAGGCATTAATAATGAAGGACAGAGCATGGAGAGTATGGCCTAATAAATGCAAGCTACAAATGAGAGACCTACCCCACCCTCCACCTGCTCTTACAGCTTTGATGTTAAATTATGGCTGTCATAATCCCCTGTGCTGTCGTTCAAACTTATCTAGGAATAAATGTGGATTATAATAATAGATACATTTAGCTAGAAAGGAAAATAACCGATACAATGCTATTAATATTTTGCAGTTTAAAAATTAAGCTATGCTTGAATGCAACCATCTATGGCATCTCCGCAGTTTTGACAATTTTATGTATACTTATGTATATAGATAAGTATGTAGTCAAATATAATGATCTAGTTTTTTAGCACATTTCAACAGCAAGCTTGAGTAAAGTGCTTTACAAAATAATACAATAGTCAATCAATAGTAAATCCATATCATTTAATAAAAAATGACAGTGCCATCTCAAGAGTTCAAATATAGGTCAAGATGAGACAAGACAAGGCCAATTTGTAGCGCTTCTTTTAAATTTGAAGAATTAAAATTTTTTCTAAGAACAACTCAATTGTGCCATGACTGATAATATGCATTGCAATATGAATGTGTTAAGACTTGGACTCTTTTAAGAATCGGATAAGTTTGGAACAGATCGAACATTGTATGGCTGACCTAAAACAACTTCCTGTTGCTAATCCAAAACTGGAAATTCACTGGTTGCCACGGCCACACCCTTTGCAATTTAACATTGTACATACAACGTAAACGTATGTTTTGTATGGAGTTTTAGTATAGTATTTCCCCATAAATTTCCTGTTTCTTAATATAATCATTTTAAAGCATATCTGTGCCTCTCCAATCTGAATTGTAGCCTGCCTGCTGTACTAAGATCTTAAATGAGCATGTTCAAATTGACTATGAATTAATGCTCAGTTACAGACCCTTATACTACAATGTTACAACCACTTCGGTGTTTGACCCAGAGTGCTGTTTGTGACGTGATTTTTGAAACTTCTACAAAACTCTAAAATAAAATTATTTATTTTGAAATTTGCTTCAACACCAGCGAGTAACATAATAACAAAAAGGTACATCTATATACACATGTATCTTCACTAGCAAATACATAGATATAAAAAGCTATAGATGTAAGCTATGAATTGATTCAAGTTTAACTAGTCTTGTACTCATAGTCGTACGTGATTTTTACCTGTAAATGTTATTAACAAGCATATTTTTAGCATGTTTCTCATTGTGTGCAGTTAGGTGGCTCTGCATAGTGTGCAAATGCGCCCTCTGCTGGTGTTACAGGTTTGCTCTGGCTAGGATCCTACAAAAGGGCCTACAACTGTGGCACATGGTAGAAGAAAAGGGGAAAAGTACGAGAAAGGGTTCTCCCACCACCCGATGTGCAATTGAGTTAGTTCAACTGTCGTCTTGTTGTTTGTCTCCTTATTTATTGTTTTAATGTTTTCTCTAGAATCTGCAGCACTATACATAAAAAGGCAGATGTAAGACAACTCTAATCTTCTTATGCTTAGTGTCCCATAAGGGCAACTTTATTCTGGATTACAATGTATGCTTTTCTTGGTTTTAGTCCTTTTACATTTATTTCTAAAGTGCATGGTTCTGTGACATTGGTTTTTTGGTACTGGTTTAGTCTTTAAAGTTGGCATGTCATAATAACGTGATTTTTCTGACAGTCCTGGCATCTTGAAGTGTTGTTCCCTCATCAAAAATATGTCTCAAGTAGTATTCAAATTAGTTCATGCATGTTGAGTCATACTTTATTCTTTTTTTGTGAGCTGAAAACATTTTCATTTTTCTTATCCCCCCTTTTTTCCTTATCTACACCAAAGCCCCACCCACTTGTCATTCATATGAATTGCTACTACATCCCCTCTCTACGAAAACAGGTCATGGGGTTTGACCTGAAAATGTGACAGAAGCAGACCTACGCTGGATAAACAATGCCAGGAAAGTGCGTTTTTGGATGTCCAGAGCCTAACCTTTTGTTTGGATTGCCAAAGAATGAGTTTATTTGTCAGAAATGACTCGATTTTGTGTCTGCCCGTCAGAGAAAACTTGGAAAGATCCCTTTTGCCTGTGAAAGGCTTAAGCACAAAGGCTTAAATACATTAATGAAATACGCAATTTTAACTTTAAATTTAAGCTGAGCGCACACTACATGGCTTTTATAACCCTATAAGGAAATCTGGTTTCAGCACACACGGAGACTAATGTTACTAATGTTAACGCTATTGTGCAAAGTTCACGATTAGATCTTGTATTGACAAAACAGGGATGTAAAGCAATTACAGAATCTCTCCGTTTTAAATATGGAGGTGGGGGGACACACTGTTAATTTTTTCACTACAGTTAAAAATCTTGGCGTTATTATAGATAGTGAACTGACATTTAAGAACCATATCTCTTATGTTACTAAGACTGCCTTCACCTCAGGAATATTGCTAAAGTGCGGAGCATGCTGTCTATTGTAGATGCAGAAAAATTAGTGCATGCTTTCATGACACTTTGTTAGCCGGCTGTTCGGCCGCCACGGCACAAAAATTACAGTTAGTCCAGAACGCAGCAGCTACAGTTCTCACAAGAACAAATAAATATGATCACATATCACCGGTTCTGTGTTATCTTCATTGGCTTCCTGTAAAATATTGCATTGACTATAAGATACTGCTCCTTGCCTTTAAGGCGCTGAATGGCTTGGCTCCGCTCTACCTGAGCAGTCTCCTCTCACGATATATTCCAGCTCGCTCTCTCCGATCACAAGAAGCAGGAATATTGATTATACCGAAGGTTAGTAAATCCACAAGAGGTGGAAGAGCGTTCTTATATAGAGCCCCGAAGTTCTGGAATAAACTCCCGGATGTTGTCCACAGCTCAGCTATGCTCACAGATTTCAAAACTAAATAAAAAAAAACATATCTGTTTAATCTAGCATTCGAAATAATTATCTCTTGGTATTTGTCTAAACAGATCTGGTGTCTGAGCACTATATACATACAAACAGTTTGAAAAAACAATGTGGTTCAATGTTCCTCTCTAACCTATCCTCATCATTTATCTCTCATCCTGCAGCTGATGCTGATCACCTGTTTGTTGTCTGTATTACAGTTTTCTAACCGTTGTTTCTCCATTTGTTAGTTCCTGTTTTGTCTTTGTTTGTTTTTTTTCAAGTCCTGTCCGGTGAACCGTTCATCGATGGATAATAAGTTTGTATATTCTTTATGCTGGGGAGGTGATTAGCACCTGCCTCATTCAGCGAGAGTCCCCTCACAGAGGGAACTACTATTTACTCTACCTGATCCTCACAAGGACTTTGTGAAGCTGCTTTGAAAGCAATTGCTAAAGAAGCGCTGTATAAAAACGGATTGATTGATTGATTTTACACAAGTACAACTATAAAAAAAATAAATTATTCATAAAACAGTATGCCGACATTAGAAATTATACAGTGTAAAAGATTTACCTGTACACACCCTGCTGAGAAAACTTTTCCTCCGGTTTCTGTTTTACTCTGTTGACTCAAACGCTGTGTCAGACTCTGGTTCACACATATAAGGTGCTTTTACATCCAGCATAGCCGTTGGCTGTCGAGTATAGCGTTTTAAAACAATAACACATTTAAAACAATAACAATGCATTGGTAATTGCTGCCGTGTTTGCTCAAATCGGATTAGCTTGAGCGCCAAGGGCACTAAGCTCGTGTGAGGGACTCGTGTAAACAGCACGTTTCTCTCGGGTCAAAAATACGAGGTGATTCAAAGACATTGTTTATGAAAAAATATTGCCTTTTCAACGTTATTAACAGTGCAGCTTTAGTATAGAGGGCTCAAACATTGATTCTAAGTTCTAAAACAAGGACATAACATGGGACCTTCAACAAAACCATCAACAAATATAGCACATAAAGCACATTGACGGTGGTCATAGTATGTTTATTACGTTCCATGTGAATACCTCACCGGCAATGACTCACATACTGCACCGAACTCTCAGGTTTCCATTCACGGCAGCGGTTTTGAAAGTTTGCTTTTGTTGATCACCTAAAGAAAGTACACCCAGTGCTCACAAACTAATGGAACAGCTCTGTCTCTTGAGTGTGTGTGTGCGTGTGCGTGTGTGTGTGTCCACTGTCAAGGTATGCTGCAAAAAATAAAAAAACAAGTTCAGAGTAGTGTAAAACAATAATAAAAAGTTGAAGAAGTAATAAATATGGTGTTGAATAATGTAATGTAAGTAAGTGATATTGCCAGCCTTGTGGCACATGCAAATTTATGGAGTCAACAGAGGATGATCCAACCTAAATTCAAACATGATTTTACCTCAGATTATCTAAAAGGAAGGACAGCACTAATCTCACATGAACGAAGATCACTACTGCGATTGATCCAAGGTTTAAAGACCTAAAGTTTCTTCCAAAGATGAAAGGAATGAGGCTTCTGTAATCAAGCTGTTAATGGCAGAGTCCTTGAAAACAAGAGTCAAAAGAGAACACAAACTAACAGCCACCAAAGAAGAGAAGCAAAAAGTTAATTTGGAGGATATTGATTGTTTTTATGACAAAACCTGTATAGATTTTAAAAAGTTTCAGTCTTGACATTGGCATTAATTAAAAAAAAAAGTGCAATTAATATATATGCACTAATATATATGTTATTTATCAGTCAATCTCTGAGCTCACAGACATAGCCAAATCGACAACTTAACTCAAGAAAATTACTCAATTCTTTGTCGCTTTCACACTGCTTATTGGTTAGACCTGGTTTATTAATGTTCTACACCACTGACATGACTGAGATAAACTGGTCAAAAAAAAGCTCATATAGCCTTGAAGGAGAATGATTAATGATGCCTGCTCTGGGGCAGAATGACAGACATTTGAAAATAATATACTTTGTGCTTTGTTTCTTTTTCTTGTTATTTTGTCTTTGTATTTTGTTTTTTTCGTTAGTGTGTCTCATGACACTTAAAACAGCTGATGACCTACTCACCACCATTGTGAAAAAACCACAATGTTTTTCACCCAGGTTTCACCCATAAACCAAAAAGTTGTCCAGTGCCATCCCTTTGAAAATGCCACAGTTGAGGTCATTCTAAGTTGGTAGATGACAGGGTTGTAACCGTGTCCGAAGCGTAACAATAGTCAGAGACCCAGCGGTTCCCTCTCTGCCCATTTCTCAAGTCCAATAAGTCCATAAGCTTAACTTATGTTTGGGAAGTAAAGTAACTCAGAGAGTGCTTCAAGTTCATGTTCAACAGTCAGGTGGAGGATGCATCAATAACCTATAATGGAAATGCACTGAAGCCGTACTAACCATTACAAAGGAAGAGTTTAGATCTTCCGGCAAGATAAATGTGAAGTTTCAGAGAGGGTCTCACTGATTTATGCCTCGAACCTACCTGGTGAAGGATGTTATAGGAAGCTGAGATTCAGTTTTTGAGAGTTCATCTTTTAGGGAACCACTTGGCCCATCCCATGTCAGTACACTGTAACCAGAAGTCCCCCTATAAATAGAGCTCACATAAGGACAGTACAAAGTTTAAGGACAGTCCTCTCAGTTTACTATACCTTTTGGTGCATGAGGAGCCAAAAAGCTGGAGAAACACTTCTGCCTGGCAAAAGTGTCGTCCAACCCACAGCTTTGCAGATATCTGCCAGCACAGTACCTCTTGCAAGCACCCGGGAGGCTATTACTCCCCTAACAGAGTGGGTCCTTACCTGCAGGGGCAAGAGACCCATGTTGTGTATGTGATAGAGATGGCCTCTTCTAGCCAGAGGGCGAACAAGTCCTGATGTCTTTAATGTGGGTGAGACTGGTCCTAATATAACTTTGGTAAGCGTCTGACAACCATCTGTCCAGGGTTTGTCTCCGGTGTTTGGACAGTTCTTTTTGAGGATCTAAGGTTGCTGCTCCAAATTGAAATTAATGGCTTTGAAGTTAAAGTTTTTTGGGGAGAGGCCAAACATTTGGAGGAGTGTTTTGCATTGCTTCTGAAACCAGAACTGGCTGGTGTTATCGATGAAAGGGTTTCAGTTGGGGATAGGGCATGAGATGTAATGCAAAGTGGAGCTTGTTTTCTGTTATTACACTGCAGTTTGCACAGCAATCACCCTGTAGTTACACAGTAATTGCTTTTGATGGTCATCTAAAGTGTAGCTAATTTTCTTTAGTTATGCAGTAAATACCCTGTAATTACACAGAATGAGGGCTTTAACATATGTAATCTATATATGATCATATGACATATTGACCTTTGGTCAATTATCAGCCAAGCTCCTCTTGAACAGTGTTGGGCAGTAACACGTTATTAATAATAAGCATCACTATTGGCAGTAACTAATTCTCTAACGCAGCATTTTATAAAGAAACTAACTCAGTTACCATTACCATCTGCTGCATTACTTCATTACTTTGCTTTTTCATTCCTACTTCATCCCGTTGTGTGTTGTTGAAGGCCACACGAAGAAGAAAGCTCATTCAATGATTGGTGTACATTACCAGTTATCGACGAAGAAGCAAGGGTGTTGTGTGATTGGTGGTTGTCTCTCCTCTGAATACTCACAGAGGCTGCGATAAATGAGTGAGATCAGTGCAAGTCAACGTGCAAGAAAAACCATAGACTGTATATAACATTTGCAATCTTTCGTGTGAACGGAAGAGCAGTTAAAATGTGCGTAGCAAATCTTCGCTAACATGGAACTGCATCACTACCTGATAACTAAAAATGGGTCCCGATAGGCAGGACATGGCTGTAACAAAGACATCTGATTGGCTGAATGTTAAAAATCTTAAACAAAGGTGTTTAAAAATAATTCACCCCACAGATTGATCAATAATTTATCTAAAAAAAAAAAACATTACAGCAATAAGGGTGGAAACATCAGCTTCAAAGTTGGGCAGTTTTAATATTGGAGTGAATAACAACCTGCTCACTTCTGGTCGAGGTATTACAGTTCAGTTACTTCCTATTGCACAGGAGTAGGGAGATGCGAGCTCTATGATTTGATATAAAATGCACTGGTTATTATTTATTTAAGATAATGATATTTCAAATATTTTAAATATTTTTATTTAGTAATATTGTCCATATAAACTTTGAATAATTGTTGTTTTAAATAATTTATTAATTTAGGTTTTTTTGTATTAGTTTGAGAAGGAACTTTTTTAGGGTTAAACACTAGAAAATCTTATTTGCTTTCTTTTTTGTTATATATTTTATAAACCCATTTTATATGTGCTGGTCTGACATTCAAACAGTTAAACTAATCAACAGTAGTAGTATTATATTAAAATAAGGGAACTGATGGTAGCATCATTTTTTTTAACTAACAAATTAGTTACTTTTAACAGTAACTCATTACTTTTTAACATTATTAACTAATAAAGTAACTCAGTTAGTTTTGGAGTCAAGTAATAACTAGTTGCTACTTTTTTGGTAATTTTTTAGCGCAACATTGCCCTTGAACATATGTTAATTGAATGGTTTACCCTCATTGTTTGTGCTGTATTATAATTTTACAAAGGGGTCATGGACACACATATATAGAAACATACTTGAGTTAAATATGGCTTAAATAACAAACCTTAATAAAATATGAATGAATCTTAGTTATAATAACATTAGTGATGTTCTATATTACTGTCTGCTCAATTAAAGCCAGTTACATTTCCAAATTTCCAGCATAGCATAAACTTGTGCCATTATCATTGTGTAAATCTCATTTAAATAGTACATTTTGGGGTGAAAACCACACAATTTTTAGATAAAATTTATCTTGAACCATACCATATTTAATCATTCCAGCGGCAGGCATTTACAATAGATTAAGTTGTAAGCTAACTTTTGATTAACTTTAAAACTAACATTGTCTTGCTATAATGACAGCCACATGAGGGGGAGAATGTGCATGAGTAGCTTCACTTTTAAACAACCTCAAAGTATACATTTTACCTGCGCAGGAATAGTACCAGAATACTTGGAGATTTAGTATTTTGTACAAGGTTACTCCAATTTCTCCTGTTTAAAATGTAACTCGACGAGGGATTGCAAAGGCACAGAGCACTAATGCACTCCCGGGCTAAAGCAGCATAACTCCTTGGTGATGATCACTTTATCTAAGACAATCAAAATCATTACCGCTGATCCAGAGGGTCGACCGGCAGATTTAGCCAGTCGATGTTTTTTTCACATAGATAATAATACAAGTTATTCATTTTGGCTGGCCACAAACTGAGCTATTTGACTCCCCCAATGTTGTTGCGCATATTCCAGCTTCATACAAGAATCACGTCACTACAAGAGCAAGCCCTTCACAAACATACTTCAGCTGAACAATTCTCTATTAGAGCGATCAGTCCGGTTTGCCGTGCCTCGACCCTCGCGGCATTCACTTCCCTTGTGCCACGTGGTCCGAACCCTTCGCGCCACGTGGAGCCTTATCACGTCTTTACGTAGACTTTATATTGAAATCTGCCACTCTTCCCGGATTTTTCGCGCTTAGTGTGTAGGCAACACAATATTTATTTTACTTTGGTGTTGTTGGTCTCTCCATAGGACCCCAGGAATAAACACAAGTTTAAGATCCACACATATGGCAGTCCAACATTCTGTGACCATTGTGGCTCTCTTCTCTATGGACTTATACACCAAGGGATGAAATGTGACAGTAAGTATGAAATAAAATAATCTATGAAAAAGTATAGTGTACTAATCTTTGAGTAAATTGTATTTTTTAAATGGAAAGGAAAGTAGTGGAGCATCTAAATGTCTTTTTGTGTTCACAGCCTGTGAAATGAATGTCCATAAGCAGTGTGTGATGAACGTGCCAAGCCTTTGTGGAACAGACCACACTGAGAGACGAGGCCGCGTATACATGAAAATTGAAGTGATTGGTGAAAAAATGCATGTAACAGGTTAGTGTGCTTGTTTTCATGGACAAATTATCCCTCTTTAATATATTACAAATTGTTTTGTTCTTTTAAAAAATGACCAAAATTATATTTCTTTTATTAGTTTTTTTATTCTGTTAGCACTTTTGAAGATTTTGGTGAATTTTTGGTTTCCTAGGAAGTAGTGCTTGTCGTTAATTTGATATCGATTTTTAGACGATCTACATCGATTGGTTTAGCTTGGTGATTGACATCCTTTTTAACCTATGGAGCCACACAGTCACACTAACAGCAAAGAGAAACATGCATTTGAATATGCAAAGTTCCATAGTTTATTTGAAGTCGAAACACTTTTTTACCAGAAACAAGTATACCAGGTCAGCTAATTCTCTTGAGCTCATATTTAGTTGTTTCATGTCATGAAGATGCAGGAAACAAAGCATTATGAGAGGATTGTCTGCTCTTGTTTAGGGAAAGTAGAGTTTAGCTGACAGTGAAAATAATATGACTGTAATAAACAAATACGTAAGTTTATATGTAAGACTGTTATCGGGCGAATTTTTTTTTCCTTTAATCTTAAAGTTATGTTTGGAGCTGGGTTCACAATAAGCAGTTGTATTTTTGCCAGATGTATAAAGAGTCTCCGGACATGTGAGTATGCCAACTATGGAGGATCAAACCTGATGCGCAAACATGAATTCATTATTTACACCTGTTCAGTGTCTGAGCGAGATCTTGCCTCCTTGTCTGGAAGATCTGCGGATCTAAGGAGAATTAACAGATAAAAACACAAATAGCTTCCTTCAGCAGCGGCAGCCTCAATGACTCAATCCCAAGCTATGTCCTCGACTAATAAGTCTTTATAAAGAGTAAGATCAAAATAACTTATTATTTCTGAATTTTGAGGATGAGGCGAGTCTTGTCCATCGCAGGTGTTAGTAACACCTTTGGGGTCCTGTGTGCGACAACACTTTCTGCACAAACATAATATATATCATACAAATAAAAAGTAAAAAAATCATACATTGTGATTTCTGGATTTTTCTTTTTTGATCATGTCTCTCACAGTGGACTGCACCTACTCTGAAAATAAAAGTGTAGCAGGGTATTCAAATACTTATTTTCCTCGCTCTCTATATATATATATATATATATATATATATATATATATATATATATATATATATATATATATATACACACACACACACACACACACATACAATTCACATCTTTAAATGAAGTTAAAACGTTATTTTCATTGTGAGGATTTTTAGGTACACCTAAAAGTTATAATCTGCTTATACACTCTGGTTTAATTGTTTAAAATAGCAAATCATCATATTTTGGATACATATTTTGAATGCCTTTGGCAGAATGATGCATTTTAATCTAGATTCATTTTAATACAGTGAGATTAAATAAGATAAAAAAAAATCTATGACCACCCTTTCTAAATGCAAATAAATACTTATTCATTGTCTGATAATTGTTCTATTTTTACAGGTTATGAATTCATATTTCACATTTAATAACTATTTATTTGAAATAGCTAATTATTTTAATTACACAATAATATTGCAAATGTTTGCCTTGTTCTGACTTTCAAAAATAGTTAAACCTCATTGGAAGCCTAACAGTTTGTGGTCTACCGAAAAAGGAAGTTGGCAGAACTTAATTAGTCAGAGGTTTCACCTTTTTAGTTGATTGGATGAATGCGTCAAACATTTTGGCTAAAATAATCTTTTAATTAATGATTTACAACTGAAAGTTAAGACTAGGCAAGAAGCGGACACATCCCTAGGTCTTTTTGTCTTCAAACACTACATTGTGTGTGTGCTTGTGTACTAGAAAGCGAAGCAGAAATGGTTAGCTATCTACCTTATAGGAGATAAGAGTTTGATAGGAGATCTCAGACACATGCGTAGTGCCTTCTGAGAGACTTCACGCTGTTGAAATTCTCCTTACTTTCTGTTTTTGTCAATTAGGCAAACGAATGTGAGACCTATTAGCACTCTCTTTTGTGTTCTTGCGCCTGATTGAAAGATTCACCTCCATTGCTGAAGCTGCTACTTTGTTTCATCTGAATGTGTGAAAGAGACTTCCTCTGTGGAAATAGTGTTTTTATTGTAGATCTCCTTCCTATGGAAGACCAAACAGCTCAAATACGGGCAAAAAAAAGAATGTCTCTGGATAAGCGAGCATATGATGAATTACTCAATGTTACTTTGACGGAGAACATTTACGTCTTGAGTCGTCGCAGTGAGACCCCCAACAACACAATGTTACATGACAGTTTCTCTCGAGTGGCCGGGGGAGAGGCTTAAATGACATTCTCTATCTTTTTCCCTTTCTAAGCCATATCCCTCCCATGTTTTGTGCGTTCAACATCAATTAACGTTACTGAAAACGCACAGAGTTATACTATGGTGCCCCAGATTGAATAGATGCTTGCGGGCTATCACTCTCCTAGGAGCTTATCATCTATGAAAAAATCCAACTCTTCCCTACAAGCCATACAGATTACATCTTTACTGGTGGGGAAAGCTTTGAGACAGCAGGTCAGGTTGGCACTGTTTCGCACACCAATGGTGGTATTTGCAGGCATATCAGGCTGACCTGCTGAGATACTTAAGCACCGGTGGGTCTATCGAATAAAAAGCATTTTCAGAACCACCCCAAACCACAGATCTTTCTCTCTGTGCAACCAAGCAGGCACCCTGTGCCATTTTCCGTTCTATGGCTGCCATGGTGTCCACGGGGAGACTTCTGTGGCTCAACCTCACGAGCATCAAGGAAAAGGCTTCCTTTGACTTTTCACCTTGATGGCTCCATCTCACTGCGGCTGGAAGGGTATCCGCCGCATAAAACATATTCCAGAAGAGTTGGCGGTTCATTCCGCTGTGGTGACCCCGAAAGGGATGAACGCCGACAAGATAATATATGGATGGATAGGCTCCATCTCACCTTCCGGCCTATTTGGTTGCGCTGTTTGAAGGTTTGTAAAGTAGGAACTGGGGTGGGGCTCACTGAGCTTCACAATTCACCTCAAAGAGACCAGATATGAAGTTACTTATCACATCACCTAAAAAAAGAAGTCCAGAACCCTGGAGCTCATAGATTTTCAAGAGAGGACGAAGACTCCTTCCTAACATCCTCAGGAGGCTGTTGTTTAATCTGCACGACCACTGGTGTTTCGGGGGAAGCTGTCTCCAGAGAAACCTTAGGTATTCGGTTGCCTCCTGCCTTGTTTCAAGATGCAACCTCCCATCCTAGCAAAAAAAAAACAGCAAAACTGTTGCACCTTTCAGAAAAACTGGCAGCATGGAATTGCCAATCATATCTCTTTTGGTAAAAAAAGACTGTAGAGAAAGGCTACAGAATTCAGGTTCCACATCGTCCTCCATGTTTTATCCTCTGATTTCATCCTCTGATTTATTCCGTGAAACCTGAAGGAGTAGATCTGTTAACTCAGGAACTGCAGACTCTGCTGGCAAAAGGGGCAATATACAATATGTTAGAAGGTATAGAAAATGATTGTTTCATGAACATACAGCAAGAAGTTTGGCTTGTGACTTGATATTTTCATAATTTTAACACAACACAGGAAGTTAGTAAATCAGAGCTTTGTATATCGACTCTTTCTTATTAAAGGTAATATAATGATACACAAAACACTTTCAGTTTTAAAACTTCAGCAGGGTGTTCCTCAAATATAACTCTGTGTTTCAATATTCACACAACATGAGAGGTTATTTTAAAAAACCTATAATATCAGCCTCGTCAGAATTAAACTTTCAAAATAGGGGAGAGACACGAACACACCTGTTAAAACTATGCATTTTTGGGAAAGGCATAGTAATATACTTTTATTTTAAAGTAAAATATTTAAAAAATAAATTACAATTGAAATACTGAATATGGTCAAAAAAAATAAACAGATGTTAGGAAAAATACAAAGAATGTAGAAAACTATAGAAAGAACAAATGAAATAATATGCAATATAGTCCTAAAATTCAAGTTTAACATTTTAACCATAAACAAAAGAAAATCTATGATGTTATGTAAAGGTACACTTTGAAAACGTAACATGTTTGTCTAATTTCAGAGTATAAAATAATCAATGAAATATCAGCAGAAACTTATATGGATTATTTAGAGCATTTAGAGTTTTTTTTTAATATTGATTAGAGATACCAACTTTTCCTACATACCTACCCAACCATTGTGAAAATGGTTGAAATTGGACTTGTCATCTTCAAGTAAATCCATCCACAAATAAGACTCTCGCACTATGTATCTTTGGATCTGCTTACGTATCCTGAACGTGGCTCTCTGGGGCTTAAGTTCCTCCCTCCTCTGCTTCTGTTCAGCTAGAACACCAGTGTCTTCTAATCATCAGTGTGACTGATGAGACAAGAACCCTATTCGAGTTGAGGGTTGATTCACTCAGAATTGTTTAATGAGCATGGAGTTGGTACAGCTCTGAAAAACAGAACAAAACACGCTTGTTTATCAATTTAAAACAGAAAAGCCAATTTCTTGTTCAAATACAGTATGATTCCATATTTTAAGGAACAGGCCAAATCATAAACTGCCAAAACATGTAGTAACAGTGAACTGCAACTGTAATCTGACATCACTAACATTTAATGTTTTATTAGTTCTGCTCTTTAGTGACATCTAGCGGTTGATATAGTAGTAGCCTTCAGGTTTCACATGTTGGAAAAATATATAATAAGTATAATGGTCATCTTTCCTTATTCAATGCATAGTCATCTGATTTTTAAGGTTGCATCACTGAAACATTTTAACTTTTTATTTTTTGTTTGGGTTTGTTGTCTATGCTTTGGTGGTATTTTAATCGGGTAGATTAAATTGTGTCAGACTGCTTAGTGTTAGAGGAAATCTATCTTGTGCCTGTTTTATTTTTATTATTATCAATTTAAATGTACTGTTTTGCGAAACTTGCAGTTTGTTGCAGATTTGATCAATTTGTATTTAAACACAGATTTTTACTTTTTACACTTTCTTTCAGTTGTACGTCTTTTATTATAATTTAACCTGATTATATGTTGAAGTCTTCAGAGTCTTTGGTGAGAGAAGACGTTTAGTCAATTGCAAGCCAATAGGACAAGACGTGCACATACATAGCTTAAGGCACTTTTCCATTAGACCCTTTTTAGTTTTGTCATTGAGAACTATATTCCATATGTTCCATATCCAAGCCTAAAACTGGAACCATTCCCATTCTTGCTGATTGGCCAGAGCAAGCATGACATGCACAACCCTCCAATATCACTCAATGAGCTGAGAAAACCTGCACTCATGCTTCATGACGCAGGTGGACCCCCATCAACAGCCAAGAGGACCCATATTGGTGTGGACACGCGTCTTGTGAACACCTGGAATCCTCTGAAGGGAATGAGAAATACTGTACATCTTGTGTTATTTGAAGTTTAAACTCATCGCACGAGTCTGAGTAAATGGTACATTGTGTTCAATGATTAACATGTTTTTTTTCTGGAGTAATTGCTGCAGTTATTTGTTTAATTTAAGCTAATGCTTACAATTTTTACTTACAAACACGTTGGCCTTGATTGCTGGAAAACCACCATAAACTTCCATGTGAAAGAAAACTGCACTCACAGGTAATTTCATTACTCAGCAATAAAACATGTATGGTTTACTGTATCTTCTTAATATATTTTATAATATAATATTTATTGAAATTATAATATAATGGATATTAGACTTAGACAATTAAGATTATTTATCAAAATTATTCAAAATAGGTTTATAAACAGATTTATCCTGTGACATGTACACATCCCTTCTGTATGTTCTTTATTTTCCAGGAAAGAATAAGCTCGTAATCTCCTCCATTGGAATAGAAACCCACTTAAGATGGGTATTAGAACAACTCTTTGTTCTCTGTATTCTCTCATTTTATTTATTAATAAAACAATCTCAAATATTGTGTTGTTGAGATCTATCTGAACATGTCTTGTTAATCTAATAAAAAAAACTCTAATATTTTGAAGTGACAAAAGTTTTTTCAATTATAACCTGATTCTATATAACCACTAGTTTAAACAAAAACGAAAATATTCTAGCATGAGATCAGTCAAAAAACAGCTTTAAATTACTAATTTAACATTTGTGTTGAAAGGCTCTGTTATACTTCATGAAGAGGGCAAACAGGATTTATGGAGCTTGTCAAATACTATTAATGCATTAATCACAATTTTACAGTTTGGCAAACTGACATTCATTAATTAAAAAAATCACAGTTGACACAACAGAATTAATGAATTATTCAGGGTTAAATCCACTTGTGTTTGGTCTTCATCCATGAAAAATGGTTTAATCTCCAGAAACGGCCTGTAACATATATCACACCATTTACTGTGTAAGAAGTACAGGTAAGTTTTATAACGTGAGATTGAAAAAACTAAAGATGTTCACCATCAAGCTTTGTGAAGTGACAGCAGAATGCTTCGTCAGTCTGAATCCAAACCTTTCTTGTGTTTTTAGCAGTACTTTATTTTCCCACCGTCAACATCTTTTAAAATAAAATCAGAAATTAAACTGTTAAAATGATTTACCATCCCGTGAGACTCATTCTTTATTTTGGTGTGGTTGGGTCGCATTCTTATTGACGACATGGAGCAGAGGCGGGCACACATCCATACACAAACAGGTGCTACGCTACAACATGGAAAACCAACATTAGGCTTACTGTACTGTACTGAGTCTGTACAGTGGAAAAGAGCCATTAGAAACAGTGGCCTGGTGTAACAGCAAGCATAATGATACACATTTCTAGTCTTCATTAACTAAAGAATATGTTAACTTATTTGCCCACTGTTAGCCTTTTTCTACTGAGCTGCTCCTGTCTGAGTGTGCAAAAGCATGAAAGCATAGCTCAGAGCCATGATATCTGCACCAGCCTGACTCCTGAGTGCAATCAAAGGTCTAGAGCTGTTTGGCTGTCTGGATATCTTGGCTGAAAATGCATAATTGTTACTACTACAATTTATTATACTGGTCAAAGAGCTGGTCACTGGGGTGACCAGGAGTTGACCAGGATGCTCTCGGGATGACTTTGCCCATCACTGATCTAGGGGCCTGTTTGTTTTGGTGATTTCAATTGTCAAATTGGCCCACAGAAATCATGTAGTACTATGCATGTCTGCTCTAATAGCTTGACCCTTTGTTTTCTTACCCTGATCAAGAATCACATGGCAGTTAACAACATTGAGAGGACATGTTAAGATGTTTATTGAAATGTTTCATTCTTTGGACGTCAACCTAGGGATACTCTGTTTAATGACTTAGTATTTTCTGTATCAAATCGATTGTTTCTGTTTGTTGAGTGCAGTTGGAGAAGGCAAGAATTTGATTCCAATGGACCCAAATGGACTGTCTGACCCATATGTGAAGCTCAAGCTGATTCCTGACCCAAAAAATGAGACGAAACAAAAAACCAAAACCATTCGTTCATCTCTGAATCCAACCTGGAACGAGTCCTTTACATTGTAAGTCACTGCATTCTACTGCTCCCAATTATACGTAGATGTCTAAACCTGATACATGCTCAATTGCTTGAATTACCGTTAAACAAATTTGACATTTCTTTGTATCTTCTTTTTTTATTTTAAGGAACCAAGCAGAGCTTAGCTTTAATATCTGTTGAAAGTGGCCATCTACAATTTAGAAACTCGTTTTTAAATGGTGTAATAGTTGTAATTGAATGAATTGTTGTGATAAAAAAGTGCTGATTTTTTTTTTTATTCAACAAGGCGTTTTAAAAAAAAATAGGATTTCGAATTAAAGGAGTCCAGCTAGGAGTCAAGGGCCCGGCATCACCCCTCTTCCCTTAAGTGGTTGTAGCCGACGGTGCTGCTGAGGAGATGGCAGAGCTGCTTACCTGGGCTGTCTGAGAGACCTGAAATCAAGCCTGATCATGCTCCCTCATGACAGTCCTTAACTGGGCAATTCCCCTGCAGACCTTTTGAATGTGGAATGCCTTTATCCACTCTGAAAGTTATCTCTATCACAATCTGGTTGATGGCAACATGATATGCTGACACCCCATAAGGAGACAGACAGTTTAAATCCTCTAGACCACCCATATGTCCTTCTTTGGAGCATTTGATATTCCTTAAAGGACTTCAAGGTCCTCTCTTCAACCATTTTACTCTGTAGAGCTTAAATACCTGTCACTCAAGACAGGTCTCCTGGTTGCTTTAGTCTTGATTTGAAGGGCTGGGGATTGGGGCATTGCTAGTTGTAAAGCTGCACTGGGCCCCCCAAAAATTTCAGCCAATCAAAGTTTTTATTATTAATAGTACAAAATAGTAGACTGAACAAAGCAGTCATATGTTCTGTCCACATATACCCTGGAGGTACTACTGGTGCTCATATCAGACAGCTTATGTAATTGGGCACTGTGTGGGTCGTGCAGTTCCCCTAAAGGTATACTCTGCTCTTGAAAACAAAATTTTCTAGCTACAGATGGTAACCAGTGAAAATGTCCACCGTGGTACCGAGGCAAAATTGTCATATTGCTTCTTTGCCACTGGGTGGCGCCTTCAGCAAACAGTCACCTCGGTTGGCTAAGTTCGAAAAAGTCTATCAAAACTTAACATTACTACTTTACATTTCTAAAGTTAGCTAATCGTCATTGTTTTTATACGTCCATGTTTTTATATGTCCATGTTTTTATGACCTATATATCTCTGAAATAAATTTGATAAAAATTAATAAAGCCATTATCTGTAAAGAATAGGATGTTACTAAATGATGTCACCTAGTGTGGTGGCATTTGAGGTAATGCATTTGACTCTCATGTGGGAGACCTGGGTACGGGAGGCTGTAAGAAAATTTTGTTTATTCGTTTTTTTAAGAATGAATGATGAAAAATATGAAAAATAAATGGCTAATCACATATTAATACGATTCGCAGACTGCACATAAATCGTTCACTTTCTTTTCATAAGCTCTTCATACTCTTGGTGTCACATGTGATCAAGTTCGGAAATTGGAGTTTCAGTCATGTGACACACCTTAGAGCGGCCTTAGACAACAAGGACAGATACCAGAAAGAGCCCAGCTTTGGGTGATTAGCAACCAGTCAGATAAAGCAAGCCGTACCCTTAGTTAAGAAAGATCAAATGCTCCGGGTCACTAACCACTATCTCCTCCAGATAATAGTACGTGAAGTTTGTAGCTCAGCACATTCACACACATCGAGAACAATGCACCACCGAAACGTCGCAAACCTTTAATTACAAGCACTGTTTGTTTACATCCTTCATTTGTTCACTATAACCCCACTCTGTGGTTTGTTTACCTATATTTCAATTGTTGCTTTTTATTCCATGCTATAATACCAATAAATATTAGAACCAAATCCATTGAGTGTATATAATATGGATTTAGTGTTCGAGGCATCACCCATAGGTTTCTGGCAAAGTGAAATGAAGCTCAAAATAAAACCTCAGTACTTGAAAACGTGTCCTTAGAGGAGGGACATGGCCACAGTGAAGGTGTCTGTTTGGTTGAATTTTAAAATATGATATATCTTAAACAAACAAATTAAAAAATAATTCACACCTTAGTTTTTTCATTAAGATCAAACTAGCTGTCTGATTGAACACAACTAATGGAGCCAGGGGTGGAATCATGTTTTTTTTTTTCAGCTCTAAAGTTGGCTAGTTTTAACATTAGAGTGAAAGAGAGATTGCTCCCTTTTGGAACAAGTCTCAGCCGCTCAGGGAATTGCAGTTCAGTCACTTCCTATTACGCATCAAGAGGGAAAGCAGGAGGTTACCCCTTGATTAAAGCATAGTCTGAACAAGCGACTCTCATGAACTGAAGTGTTTAACCGAATCAAAGACATTTAGTGCAAGCAGTGACATCACAGATGACTCAGTCCGGCTCTTTTAACAAAACGAAATAGTTTATTTTTATACCTTTGTGTATATTAATGACTAACAGCTTAACTGTTAACTATTTTCAAAAGTATGTTGCTTAGTAGCTTGCTTCTTCAAGATTATCCAAACCTTTGATAAATGGTCTTTGATTAAATGATTCAAAGATATTTTGTTCAGTGAAAGCATCATGTTCACTAATGACTCAATCGTCAGTCCGTCACAGCTTGGGGTGGGGGTTGGATGGTAACATGTTGATAGAGGTCTTTCATATTTTAATTACTCGTAGTTTCAGTGCCAGAGGTCGCACTTCCAGGATCACATTTCTAAGGCTGTTGTTAGTGTTTTTTAATTGTCAATACACATAGAGAGATTAGAGAAGCATCTTCATGGTGTTCTAAGAATCTCGGGGGGGAAAACGATTGTGTTTGTATTATTCTCAATAAAATTCCATAAAGCTGTTTCTTTTTCATGTTTCTTGTTCAAATCATTATTTTATGTTTGAAAATATTGACAAAACATATCACAAAAACATAAAAAAATTCTGTTTGTTAACACATTGTTTAACCCAATGTACTTAAACATTAGCAATTGATTTGTTGAATAATATCTTAGTATCTGGTACTCTTTGATCGTTAAAATCGTTTACAGTTTGTGCTGAGAAAATCTGTATCTATACGCCGACTAGCATCCTATTATGGTAACACATATATTTTTTTTACCATGTCAAAATTATCGTAAAGGTACCGTGGTTGAATATCGTGGTAAAGTAAGTCATTCTGACTGGTCACCCTCTGTAGTTATCTATGATATCTTCTCTCAACCATCCTTGCCCTGTTTGGTTTAAAGCATATTATCCATTTGTCCCTCACTGAATCTGTACAATGTATTAATTGCAAAAAGGACTAAATCCAGTCTTCAAGGTTGTGAGTGCGGCCTCCACACATCTCCCATAGAATGGGATTGATGGAATTCTCTGAGATATCGTGAGTCGATCAGGGAGGTATGTATGATCGACTGGCCATTAAAAATAAAGGAATTTGACTAAAGGCCACGGCAGAGGAAGACACACAGTGCCTGGCTATTGAAAGGTCCAGCTTGCTTGGAATCGGCTACAACAAGCAGTGACGTTAAATATATGTATATATTATAACCATTAAAAGTATTACATTAACACATTGCAACCAATAAAAAGTATTCAGTTTTTATTTACTGATTTGTCTTACTATTTCAAGTTTCAATTGAATTCACTGTCACTGTTTTGTGATTTACAATGAAAATGTAAAGCATTTTTTTTCTATGATGCTAGGTTTATTTTTACGTTGAGTGCAGATCCTGAAATTGGTTTGTCACAAAAACACTGTAAATCATAAGTTTTTCAGCTGAGGTTGTACTGACAAGAATGATAACCAACCATGTAAAAGGTCATGCCAAATGTTTTGAGAATTACATAAATATTAGAAATTGGAAATGTTGCTTCTTAATTTTTTTATAATAGCAATTTGCACATACTCAAGAATGTTATAAAAAGTCATCAGACGAATGGCATAGTTCTTCCTTGCCTTGAAATTTTACTTAGACCTGAAAAAAACTTTCCACTGCATTTCATTGCTGTCATTAAAGGACCTGTTGAGATCATTTCAGTAATCGTCTTGTTAATGCAGGTAAGAATGTTGATGAGCAAAAGGCTCGTCAAGGATATCATTATGTCAGGCTGATTGGGTTAAAATGGCAGTCTTGACATGTTAAAAGAAGGGTCATGCTTGAAATCATTGTTCTTCCATTGTTAACGATGGTGACCTACATAGCGTTACATAACAATAGCTTCACAAGCAAGGATATTGTGGCTACTAAGTTTGCCCCTAAATCCACACTTTATAGGATCATCAAGAACTTCAAGGAAAGAAGTTCTATTCTATGAAATCGGAGTACTCCCGGTGCAGTGCTTGCTCAGGAATAGCAGCAGAGAGGTGTGAGCACATCTGCACAGACAGTGAGCGGATACTATCAGTCCTGTGTTATGCCAGATGAGCACTACCACCAGTCCTGTGTCATGCCAACAGTGTCCTGACACCTTTCATGTGTGGGGTTGCTCTCATCCAAGGGAGTTGCCCACAAAACACAGCCATGAATAAATCAATGTTATCAAAACACCTTCCAACAGCAATGTCTTCCAACAACTTCTTAAGTTTGGTGAAGAAAAATGCATTTCTCAACACGATTGAGCACCTTCCCATAAGACAAAAGGGACAACTAAATGTTTCAACCAAAACGTTGAAATTTTGGGTCCATGGCCTGGAAACTCCATAGATCTTAATCACATTGAGAACTTGTGATCGTTCCTCAAGAGGCAGGTGGAAAAACATAAACCCACTAATTGACAAACTCCAAGAAGTGATTCTGAAAGAATGGGTTGCTGTCAGTCAGGATTTGGCCCAGAAGTTGATTGAGAGCATGCCCAATTGAAATGCAGAGAGAATGGTCAAAAGAACAATAGAAGGGCCAACACTGCAAATTGCGACTCTTTTCATAAATGTGACGTAATTATCGATTAAAGCCTTTGAAACATATGAAGTGCTTTTAATTATATTTCAGTACATCAAAGAAATGACTGAAACAAAGATCTAAAAGCAGTTTAGCAGCAAACGTTGTAAAAACTGATATTAGTGTCATTCTCCAAACTTTTGGCATTGACTCTACAAGTAAAAATGTGCTTTTCTGTAAAAATATTAATAAAAATGGAAGCAGGCAAAAAAAAAAAACAATGGTGGAGAAAAAAACCCTAAATTCTGAAATGTTAAGTTTGGTAAACTTATGTTTTGAAACCAAAGCCTTTAAAAAAAGGATTATGTCCATACATGGAGTTTGTCAAGCCAGTAGCAAGCATAAATATGGTGGCATAACGTAAAATAAGATGTCATAAGGCTTACATATTTTTAAGGCTAATTCATTGTCTTGAGAAAGGAGGCTTGATGACATGGATGGGTTTGTCACACTAAAAGTGGCACAGAAATCATGACGACTGTCACAGAGAATGCAGTTTTTGATTTTGTGCTACATCTCAATCAGAATGTATGAGGTGTAACTAACTAAGGAATGAGTCACAGATGCTGGAGTGCATGGTCTTCTTGCAATGTGTGTTTTCCAGCAAGCTGAAGGCAGCAGATAAGGACCGTCGTCTTGCTGTGGAGGTCTGGGACTGGGACAGAACCACTCGCAATGATTTCATGGGTTCTATGTCTTTTGGTGTGTCCGAGCTCGTGAAAGCTCCAGTGTGTGGATGGTACTGACTCTCTCACTTTTTTCGAGAATCTTAGAGTGCATAACCTACATTCATATTTTGACATATTTGAGCAGTTATACGAAAATGTTAACGCTAGAGTTGATTGCACTTGATTCTTTCTATTGTCACTTTTCCACTGCACTTTTTTTTACTTTTAAAGGCTTTTCCACAGCGTTTGCTACCTGGTACCTGTACTTTTTCGGAACTGTTTAAACATAAGCCAAAAGAAATATTTTTTTCTGATTGGTCAAAAAAAAAAGCATCAGGTGTAGGCCAATAGCTGAGCTAACCAATGAGCTAGAAAGAAGACGAATCTGACACTGGATCAATTAAAGCCAACACATAAAATACAGTTTCATCCTCTCCATTATTCTTTGTTGTGTGTGATCGACCTTTTGCATTTCTGTTGCAAACTTGCTGAATACCAACCAAGCATAACTAGGCTGATGTGTCTAATACAAGCCAACTAAAAGCTGTTTCTGGAAGTTGGTGGAAAGCAAACGCAAACCTGGCGAATTGAGATAAGCTAAACCAACCCTGAACTAAAATCTGTTTAAAAAGTGACATGTTTCATCATTTCTTAAACCGTTAAGGCCTAATATTTAATGATAAATATTAAAATTAGATTTTAAAGTTTGAGGCTGTTTAAGCTTGAATCAGTGTAAAACATATTTTAAAAGTTTAAACAGTTTAATGCTTGAAAGTTTGTTTATTGGATTAATAAGCCAAATTGTGTTGATCATTAAGATTTTTAAGAAATGTTTAAGTTTTTAATCATCTAGACTGTTTTTGTCAGAAACATTAAAATTATACACTATGTGAATTTTAGATTTCAGACTGTGATTAAAATTTAGACTCATTCAATATTTATGTGATAATTTATTTCACAATAAATATTTGCCATACAGTCATTTACAAGTACCTTTTCTTCAAAATGTTTCAGATTTAAATTTAACTATAAGATATAAATCTTGTGCTAAGTCACAATTTGTATTCAAATCTTAAAAAAAAAGTTAAAACAAGGGATGCACCAATACCAGTATCGGGTATCGTTTCGATTTTGTGCTCCAGAACAGTAGTGGTACTTGTTAAAAGTGCCCCGATATCAGAGCACCGATACCACTTTATGACGGCAAAATTCAGCACAATACCGACTACACGGAGTTCGCTATTACCAGGAACAGCCAACTTTGCAGCAAATTATGTGAGCACTAACCTAACTGAGGTGTGAACTCCACAAACCTCACTGACATGTAAGCCTCTGACTCGTCAGTGTACTGGACTTGAAGTAGATCAGACGTTGCTTCCAAACATACACATCCACAGCGTTTAGATAGATTTTAACGACTGCATTTAGACGAGCAACAGTCCACGTGTTCTCAGTTTAACTCTGGTTGCGCAGTGGATTGGAGGTTTGTACCCTGTGAAATGGATCCTTTTTGTGTCTCACCTCAGCCATCATGTGTCTGAGAATATGCTTCAATTGCAGGAAACCCCTAAAAGTTCCGTTTAGGTTGTTTTTTTATGTTAATTCGATAAACATTAAAAAAGGACTGACTAATGATGAACTCGACTGTGTTTCGCAAACCCTCCAACTCCTTCTTAATGAGGAGTTTGATGGCACAGGCATGCAGTGAACACAGAAGCGGTTGAAGAACTTTCAAAACAGACTAACTGCTGCTAATGAAGACATGTTGTTTTCCTTAAATAAAAAGTTTTGTGTATAAAAGATTGATGAAATTAAAATCCCATATAAATAAGAGTATGCACTGGTATACGTAAGGACTCATTTTGGTGCTTGGTATCGACAAGTACTCAGATCATCTCATTGAAAAAATGTGGTACAGGTGCATCCCTAGTTAAAACCTAGGATAAACAGCCAGTAGCAGTGTGTAGTGGGCAGTGAGCTGGACTACAAAAAATGCTACTTGCAGAATTGGAAACCCGCTATGACAATGTTACCCTTCGTTGTTTCAACTGCGTTCTCAATGAGACTCCAGACAGAGATGGCCAAAGATTAGAGCAGAATCTGCATTCAGATTCAGAATAGTTTAATTTATTGACAAAGTTTGTATAACCATGTCTATTTTGTGTCTTTGTTTGTGATCAGCCAGGTATCAATAGAAATCAAGATTAGTAATTTTTATTCCATTTACACAGTTATGTAAAAAATAGGAACTAGCATTCTGATATTAAAACCATTAAATATCTATTATTTTTAAAACATTGACTGTTTTTGCTTTTCCAATTATTTTATATTTCCTTCTAAATATGCAATTACAAATTCATGCACAGAAATAACAATGATGTATGGCAGAGGACTGCTAATTAATTTATAAATATAAAATGGAGCAGGCTCCAGTTTAGCTCAGCAGTAGAGGGAGCCATTCCCTAAGTTTTAAGCTCAATAAAACCGCAGAGGTATTTCTCTTAGTCTCCTTATAATTCCCTTTAAAATACCTCATAAAGGTTATTTTACTCATACTTGACCTTGTCCACCTCTATTTTCTGTTCAAAACAAATATCTGCTTATGGATCCTTTTTAACAATTTTAAAATCAAACTATCAAGTGACTTATCAAATGACACATATTGCTGGATTATCTGACTTTTAGCTAGTTGGATGTGAAATAGTCTCATGGAGGAATGGAAGCAGCTCACACGCAGCTGAACAACTTTTACCTCCCCTCATCACTATTTTTGTATTATTATTAAATTAATTTTGTGGTTCACGGTGGTGCTGTGGGTAGCAAGGTTAGTTGGTAACACTAACTAACATAACCCAAACAAATTTAGTGTTCTTTTAAATGAACATTAAGTGTTATGACGATCAACTTTTATCATGTGAGATAGGTTTCTTTATAGACTTTGGGGGGTCTTTAAAAACACTAAGGGGTAACAATAAGTCTTGCACTAGCATGCAAACGCAAGCATTGTGACATTCTGAATTAAATAAAAATAAACTGAATTAAATAATTGTTTGTATGTGGAACAGTTTGTTCTTGAACTGAATGGTCCTTTACTGATACATAAACCTTCCTCAACTGAATTTATTTTATAATGCAGGTACAAGATGTTAAACCAGGAAGAGGGGGAGTATTACAATGTCCCCATACCAGATGAAGACGACCCTAACACTGAGCTCCGGCTGAAGTTTGAGGTGACTTATCTACAGCTGCAAGTATTTTTTAGTATTAAAGTAGAGTTCTGGTTGTAACTTTTACTGTCTTGTTTTTAGATTGTACTAGTGTGTTAGATGTCTGCATATTTCCTGTGCTCTTGTTTTGGCCTTTCTAATATGGTTTGGGGACCAGGATGTGTACAGCAGCTTTGGTTTAAGAATATGTGTGCTGACTGGCTGCCTGTTTTTTACATTTGTCTTCTCCTTTTAAATTCTGAACTTTTTAATACTCGAGTAGGAGACCTCAAAGCAAAACCAGGTTTCTGCACGGAATGGTGCTAGTGTGGTGGTCTTTCTTGGTCCTAGTGCAGTGATGGGGACACTACTGGAAAGGAGTCTTTGTTGACTCTGCTGGGATCAACTGCGCTCTTTCTGCTGGCTCAAGCCAGATCACCTACATTCTCTTTGCTGGCTCTCATAAGATTGCTTTTTCTGCTGGTATAGGGGCATCAGACCTCTGTTTCAGATCTTGTCTGCCATAGAGTATTTTCCAAAAAATACAACAGAAGTGGGCATGTTAAGCTGTGCATAGGGGAGGGCTTTTTAGCAGGCTCACAAGCTTGAGGCTAAGCGTTCAAGAACATTAATAAAAAAAAAACACCAGAAGTTAAAAACAGGTGACATAGTATCACAGTTTAAATTCATGACAACCCCCACCCCCACCTTGCTTAGTCTGGAAAGAGCTGTACATTGATTGCATTGTCTGTTTTACTGCATCTGTAAAGAACTCTTGGACTTCAGTCTGGCAAAATGTTATAATAATTTATTCACAGACTTTAGTCAGAAAGAAATTGTCTAAACAAAATAGAAATTGAAATGTGCTACTTTATGCAATTATCATTTGTCTGCAGAAAGCTAAACTGGGTCCTCCCAAAAAAACAATCAGCACTCTAGATGAAAGTGAGTACAGTTTCCAGTCCAGCGGTGTGCACCAGGTCAAGCTGTCAGATTTCCACTTCCTGGCAGTTCTGGGAAAAGGTAGCTTTGGAAAGGTGCGTTTAAGAAAATTTTCATTTTACACTCACTAGCCACATTACATAAGTTAATTCTCATTGTAATATGTGTTATACCAACCAACCTTCTTAACATACAGACACAAAATATCATGTTGTTAGGTAGAGATATAGATCTAAATAAATTGTTACTAAGATAAACTTTGATGTTGCTACAGAGCGTTCAGCAACATTTTCAAATGTTCCCCTTGTCATTATGAGCCATATTAACCAACCTCTGTTTCTTAACATACAGACACAAAATATTATGTTATTAGCAAGACATCTACAAAAATGTTTGCAAAAATAAACATCGATGATTTTACGGAAGGTTTGGTGACATCTTATAATGTAGTCAGTAAGAGTTATACAAACCTTCATGTCTCAACCATGTCTTAATTCTTTTCTTAAGCTGAGATATAGAACTTTGAAAATGGTTGCTAGGGTAAACAGTATGGTGGCTATAAAGGGGTTGGTGACATTATTAAAAATTATACCTTGCCACTTCGATCAATATAACCCAACCGGATATCTTGTTTACCCAAGCCAACATAATAAGTTTAAAAGCAATAACAAAATGTTGGCTCTCTCAAAGTGATGTCCATCTTACAGCACTTTGAGAATAGATTTTAGGAAGTGTTTATAACTAGTTGTCAATGTTTTTTTTTATCATTTAATGGTAGTTAAAAAATACATATAAATGGTCTCATCTAAAGAGATGTGGTTCTTCAGAAGGAATGGGAGCTTTACTGTCAGTCTCCACAGGTTATGCTGGCTGAGATGAAGTCTTCTGAAGATCTTTATGCTATAAAGATCCTGAAGAAGGATGTGGTGATCCAGGATGATGATGTTGAATGTACCATGGTGGAGAAGCGGGTTTTGGCACAGCAAGATAAGCCTCCATTCCTTACACAACTCCATTCGTGCTTTCAGACTGTGGTGAGTAGCAGGCTTGTTGAATCCCACTTTTATTACCCAAAAAATTTAAACATTGAGTAGTGATACCACAGTAATAATAAAGCAAAAATAGAGGCTATAGCTTCCTGAATGTTTCAAAAGAAGGTATACATCTAGAATACAAACAGTGATAAAAATCATTCTGAAAAATTGTAACATACACATATTTTTATGGGCATACTTTGACATCAGATATATTAAGACTGGTGTCACTGTTCTAATATTTTGTGAGGGTGCTCATTATTTGATTTACTGAAGATTTTAAAAGATTGCCAACTGTCCAAAGTTGAACCGAGTACACCAAAATAATTTTTGCCCAAAGTTGATAAAATAGGAAAGCTGACAGAAAACAATATGCAAAAATGTAGTTAGGGATCTCTGTGCTAATGCCTGAGCATATTTTAATTGCCTCATCAGTCACAAAGTTTGATCCAACTTTTCACACCAGGTACTTTTACTTTTCCTCATTGGAGCTTCTACTTTATTGCTGACTGTTGCTCACTTGAGTATTCAAGTTTAATGTCCCAACCTGGGATATTATGAGAGCACTGAACTGTACAAAGGAGTTTCATCTGCCTAACGTTACCATAACCTCCTACTTAGCCAGTAAAAACTTTCTCTCTCTAATCACCGACAAATCCTGAAAGTAAACAAAATGCAAGAGATGAGTGGGGTAAGTTTGAACTAGACGATATACAAGCTGACCATGGTCAAGACACCTAACTCATTAAGAGATTACAAGAAAGAGTGCCCTGTGCCAATGATTCTGATTCCTTGCTTGATTTTCATTCAACTACTCAACAAACTAAAAATTACATTTAGGTAAACCTATATCCCCAGGATAATGAGGTCTGGCCTGATTCCCTGTCTACTTTGTGTGATGGCATACATTGGGCCAGAGTATAGTGTAGTTCTCCCACGCTCTGATCATTCCATCAGTCTCTCACACCCAGTGAAGTTGGCTGCAAGGAAGTTGGTGGCCCAACTCTGTTATGTACAGGCTTCAGGATTTAGGAGTTACTTTGAGAATATTCCAGACATAGTCCTCAGAGAGCACTTCATGTCCAGCCCTACTCCACAGGGTACATGTGATCAGATTAAGTCTTATACAGCTATGACATTAGTCCTTGAATTAAAGATTCTAATTTTGTGTTACATTAATTAACACCAGCTGTTCCTCCATTACCTTAATATTCACCTTATGGTTTGCAACCACTCTAGTGGGATTAAGCAAGGCTCACATATCTAGAAAGGTGCAACCAGATCATTTGACAACATCCCTGTGTTATTGTCATCTCAGGAAAAAGTTTATCTGGGTCCTAAGCAACAAATTATGCTAAGTATGCAAAGTATGCAAAACATTAATACCCTGAATCCTACCTGAACACTGTAACACCTTACACAGATAGCATGGCTGGCTTAAATGTAAGGCTACATCATCTAGCCCTCAAGAAAAACTGCCAAATAATGGATGCTGCTGAAAGTAAACAAGGACAATACAATAAACAATATAAATAGATTTGTGTAATGGTAGATTACTGGTGACTGGCTGCATCATTACATTATTTGATAAATGAAAAGACTTATGATAGACCAGGGGACCAACAACTTTATCCTTCTGAATATTAGAATTGTCTTCCTGATTATTTTTTCAATATATTAGCAGTTTATACAAGAAAAAAAAGACATGCTGATCAAATGGCACTGTGTCCCAGTCTTAAAGAGGTTTGGACATCTTGTTGGGTGTTTGTTTGGAGAGTATGTTGAGCACTCATGGTGCATTAATTCCTCTCCAGCTTGGCTCATCAATTTGCATAAAATCATATCACCATAAGTTTCGAATATACCTTTTCCAAGAAACAGTTTTTAATAGAACCGTCTTTCTCAACCACCTAATATCTGCTCTTCTGCCTGTTGTGTATTTTAACATTTCTTCAAGTGTTGTCTTCAGCTCACAGTTGTCTGAGTTATGTTCAGACTGAGACTATGGTATGTTACCTACTGTTTCAGTGTATTTTGTAAATAAAATAAAAAAAATTCAGACACAACGTCACCACTGAAATGGATGATATCACTGAAAGTGTGAGACAGGGTCAGGAAAAAAAAAAGTGGAGCTCACTACTCTTCACTACGTTTGGAGCTCAGGGCATCCCAGAGTTGTGTGTTGAGTGAGGTTGAGGCTTAAATGTTAAATGCTAAACCACTATGATATCAGTCATCCAATTTCTTGGACACAGTATTTCATTGCCACAGGTCGCCGCAGTTCTGAGAAGCTAAGCTGCTGGAGGTGGAGACAAAATCAAATGTTAGAGGATCACTAACAAGTGATGGACTGGAATGATGAGGAATAGATTTCTCTGCACATATTAGCTAAAATGTGGGGGCTGCTGTTAGGAAGAGCTGTTAATGAAGCCTCTGTAGAACTGGCGTGTGGTTTGTTTACTATAAACAATCTCTATTACAAATGTTTTTGTCAGATGTTTGACTGTTTAAATATTACACTTTGGTGGTTTTGTACTTGCTAATTTGTTTAATTTGTAGCAGAATGCTAATATGTATCCTATTATTTACATATTGAATGCATAGTTTGTGTTAGCTTGTGTTGTGTTAGTTCCAAGGGAGCCAAACTAATCCATCTAAAAATAAGAACACACACTAGGATTCATTTAAATTCAACCCAACATGGCATATATGAACATAAACCAATACTGATTGATGTAGTCTGGACCAAACCAATATTAAGAACATGCTACAAAAATTATAATAATTAGTCTAGTTGATGACAAACTGCAACTGACACACTGAATTGGATACTCTTTGCATGTGGGAATGCTTATTTCTTTACTTCTAAAGTAGTTGTCTCATGTTAGTTCTAAAGTACTAACATGCTAAAAAGATAGCCCTCATTTTTCACCAACCCTAAGCTAAATAATAAAGCACAAAAGCAGCAGTTGTGTTTCCATTGAGTACATCTTGTTCTGAACCAAAAGACACCATGAAAATGATATGAACTTGTTTTACTATCTCATGTTTGCTGGGTTTGTTCCAGGATCGACTGTATTTTGTGATGGAGTATGTAAATGGAGGTGATCTCATGTACCACATCCAGCAAGTGGGCAAGTTCAAGGAGCCCCAGGCTGTGTGAGTGACATGCCCTCTTCCTGACACCGTGAAGGAAGACGAGTGTTCCCTATGAGTTCAGCTAATAGATACCATCCTTTTGTTGTTGCAGGTTCTATGCTGCAGAGATCGCTGTTGGACTCTTTTTCCTTCACAAGAGAGGAATTATATACAGGTGAACATGCTCAAATAGCGTCAAGCGCAGACTCTGTCCATTATCATGTTGTTCTGAGGGACACAATGTGTTATTATTCCTGTAGAACATAAAAAACACTGTGGTGTGATGAAAAGGAAAGAAGGATGATTGATCCTTATTTTCAGGTTTTAGTGAACTAGTGAGAAAATTGGACGTGGGGATCGAACAAATGCTAACAAGTTGAAACAAACTTAAACCAAGCAGCTGCACTATGCTTTTATACTAATACTAACACTAAAGGCTCATTCTGTCTGGCATGCTGAAAAGCCTAACACCTTTGTTCAACTAGATTTTTCCTGAAGAAACAGTGCAAACCTACCAAGTTACCCATTTTTAGATTGAATTGCATCCAATTTATGCAAATGATCCAAATTAACAATACTTTTTCATTTACAATTATAAAATAAACAGTTTTTAATCAAATGTATTGTGGTCACTTTGTAATGTAATGTAATATTAATTAATTATTAATGCAATTAATAGGTTGCAGTATGTATTAAATGAAGCAAATTAAGTAAGTTATTAAAGAGTAGTGTTGATTTTATCTGCTATTTTTGAATGTAGTCTTAGTCCATCACTTTTAGTTTTTATCATATTTAGTCAAACTAATCATATTTTTAGTCAACTAAATATCAAACATTTTCATCTTTCAATTCTGCATTGTTTCATCTTCCATTTCTCCTTTTTACAAAATGAGCATCAGAAAGATTGTGGGATTGTGGACACCTTTCATGCCATTCTATGCCAAAGTCTGAGGGCCCTTTCAGACTGGCGTTTGCATTCCAATTCCAAAAACACTTGGCTCCAATAACTATTTATTGTTGCGCGTGGGAAAGCAGTGGGCAGACAATGCAAGATATTTTAATATGTAAGAATCTCTGTAAATGGATCAGAAATAATGTATGAACATTGAAATTGCAAAGAATTTGGGAGAGAGAGTGACTGTTCTCGAAAACGGAACAGAAAAGTCACTTTTGCGGTGTTGTCGCAAGACTTTTTTTCCTCCTTTATTCATCCTTCATTCAGTTAATGGAGCTAACAAACACAGATCATAGCCACTGGGAATTATTTTTGTATCAAATTAGCAAAACATCTGGTTCCCTTTAGCAATCTCTCTTGTTTCAGGGATCTGAAATTAGATAACGTCATGCTTGATGCTGAGGGCCATATCAAGATTGCTGACTTCGGCATGTGTAAGGAGAATGTTGTGGAGGGAGTAAGCACCCGTACCTTCTGTGGGACCCCTGATTATATCGCACCAGAGGTGAGTGGTATGGCCCATCAATAACTACTTTAGACAACGTGCAGGTATTCAACCAAGAAAAGAAGTGTCTGTCGTGTGGGGTCTAATCAAATTCAGCGAGTGTTTGCAGTTGGCAGCGGATCAGTTGTGAGGAGCAGCCTGCACACATTCCTGTCCTTCTTGTGCCATCGGGTACTTTGACAAGGCTACATCAATTAATTACATCAATTTACAATTTTTATTAATTGCTTTTATTTAAACAATTATTGACAACTGAGGTACTTCTAAATATTTCTCATCAATAAGTTAAGCATAATTTAATAATTCTCCGAAATAAATGCATTTCAGAAAATGGAAAAAGTTATCGTTAGTTCTTAAAAATGAAAATAGACACATTATAACATTTAGCTAAATAAATAAAAATAACCAGAATTAACTAAAAATGTATATCTTGTTAATGTGTCCACGCAAGCTTTGTTAGTCTTTGCTTCAGCATTCGGTTCTGAGAATTAGCTTCTGCTTATATATATATTCTGATATAGAGTACAGACCAAAAGATTGCACACACCTTCTCATTCAAAAAGTTTTTCGGACTGACTGACCTTTATTTCTCAAGTAAGGATGCACTGCAAAAAAATTAATTCTAAGCAAAGCTGAAAATGCTTAAAATTAGATTGAAAATCTTGATTTTCTTATTTTAGGAAGATTTTTTTTATTTAAACCTTTTGGGTGTAGATTACTTAGCTTATAATGAGAAAATAACACTTATATTTTCTTGAGGAGAAAAAAAATCTTATTCTGGTCATTTATTTTCTTGAATTAAAAACTATGTGAAACAAGTTGCCGATTTTGCCACTGATCTTAAAACAAGAATCTTAAAACAAGAATATTTGACTCAACATATTCTTATATCAAGAATGTTATTGATATTTTATTTTAAGAAATCAATTTTAAATACTGGTAAAAACTTGGATCTTGGAACAAGAAAAAAAATCTTAAATCTAGTTCTAGTCTAGATCAAGTAAAGGTAAGAACATTTGATTTCTTGAAATAAGACTCAAATGTTTGTGAAAAGAAAAGAAGAAAAAGGATCTACATCGTAAATAAATCATCAATACCCCAAACCTTAAAACCCATCCAGTTGTGAACTAACTTTGATGGAAGAGATCTGTACTTAAAAAAAGCACTCTTGAAACAAGAAAAAAACCCTCAAATATAGATAAACTCTTCCTAGATCAAGCAGAAGATTCTGCTAATGGGGTAAGCAAATTTGATTTGGCAAGAATTCTTAAAACTTGGCAAACATTTCTAGCTGGTAAAAACGCATTGAAACTAGAATATTCCAACTTGTATCTACTCACTAGTGGTCTTAAAACTAGACAATCTGTCTTAAAACTAGACACTGGTGACGGGGGTACGAATCAAGCTCTGGTCCTTCTCCCCTGAGCTCTACTAAGTGTTCTTCCTGTCTCCTATCTGAACTGTCTTATCTGAACTGTACTATCTAAAAATGCATCAACAGGCTTATATAATATAATTTAAGCTAGAATTTCTAGTTATAAGAACCCATATTCTAATTTAAGAACAAAAATTAAGCACAAACTTTCTCAATTTAAGGTCATACATACTTATTTTAATACAACATTTTCAAAGTTAGTCTTAAATAAAAGAGAAAACATCCTAGTTTTAAGACAGATTGTCTAGATTGTATTAAGACCATTAGAGACTAGATACAAGTTGAAATATTCTAGTTTCAGTGCCGTTTTACAGCTTGTAAAGACTTGTTTTGAGAGTTTTTGTCTATTTTTAAGATCCAATATCATTTGGTTTCAGTTAGAATTTTTTTCAAATTTAAGAATTCTTACCAAATTTAAGTCAAATTTGCTTACCCCATTGGCAGATTTTTTTGCTTGATATAGTTTAACTTTTTTGTTCTAACAGGGCATTTTTTGCAGTGTGGCCACTTGTTTTTCTTTACTTGGCTGCGTTTTTCTTGCCATAATAAAAATTCTAACAATCTATTCAGTGGGAATATCAGCCGTGTATCCACCGGACTTCTGCACAACACAACTGATGGTCCCGACAGCATTTATAAGGCTTATATCCCACTTATTAAACCTCACAGGGCATATCTGTGAAGTGAAGACCATTTCAGGCAACTACCTCTTGAAGATCATCAAGAGAATGCCAAAAGTGTGCAAAACGTAATTAAAGCAAAAGGTGGCTACTTTAAAGAAGCTAGAATGACATATTTTCAGCTGTTTACACTTTTTTTGTTATGTATACTATTCCACAAGTGTTAATTCATTAAACTTTTTGGAAGAGAAGGTGTGTCCAAACTGTACTGTACAAGGTCTGTACTGTATATATATATTTTTTCTGTCTGTACAAAAACAAGCTATTCTTGTTTTTATCTGTTAATGAGAGTTTGCGGAAACTTCAAGTTAACTTTACATAAAGTTTGAACATGTGTTGCTTTTTTGAAAAAGAGATCTACATTGTTATATGCTGATTTGTTTTTAATATTGTATAGTGTTAGCAATTATATTAAAAATTTTTATGGGCAAAAGTTTTTTATTTTGTGTGTCCCATCAGGCTTTTACAAGAAGGCTTGTGATATGCTTTAATAAGTAATAAATGTAAAATAAGAGTTTAAATTAATTCTAAAAGTATTTTATATACTCTCTCTCTCTCTTTCAGCGCTCTCTCTCTCTCTTTCAGTGCTCTCTCTCTCTCTCTCTTTCAGCACTCTCTCTCTCTTTCAGCACTCTCTCTTTCAGCACTCTCTCTTTCAGCGCTCTCTCTCTCTCTCTCTTTCAGCGCTCTCTCTCTTTCTCTCTCTTTCAGTGCTCTCTCTCTCTCTCTCTGTTTCTCTCTTTCAGCGCTCTCTCTCTCTTTCAGCGCTCTCTCTCTCTCTCTTTCAGCGCTCTCTCTCTCTCTCTCTCTCTCTCTTTCAGCGCTCTCTCTCTGTCTCTCTCTTTCAGCGCTCTCTCTTTCTCTCTCTCTCAGCGCTCTCTCGGCTCTCTCTCTTTCAGCACTCTTTCTCTCTCTCAGCACTCTCTCGGCTCTCTCTCTTTCAGCGCTCTCTCTCTCTCTCTCTTTCAGCGCAAGGCTCAATGTAGTTTGTTTAGATTGTTTAGTCGATAGTGGTTTTGCTTGCTCACAGACTCGTACATTTTTGTGGAATTTTAGTCAGAAACTAGTGAAGGAACAGATAAGGTGAAAAATAGCAAGTCATTAGTCTGGATGCATATTCTGAAAGCCTTTGGCAGAATTCAAATGAGGCATTTTAATCTAGAGTAATTTAATTTTTAAAAATACAGTGAGATTAATCTAGTTTTAAAAAATGTAGTACTGCTTCATTTTCACAGCATAAGCCAGGGGTATAAATGCTAAAACTAAATGTATATAATATGAAATATTATAATAAAATTTTATCATTTCCAAACATATAGCATAGTGTTTGATATGACACAGAGCGGTACTGTGAAAGCTGAAGAGATTGAAACACTTGGCAAGGATTTTTCTTGTAATGAGAAATAATGCTTCTGTTTGGAAAAAAAGAGTAATGACAATAAAACGTGAAATAAAAGTGAAAATGTACTGTTAGTTGCAAGTACTCAAGTGCTACTTGGCATCGGTAAGTACGCAGACGAAAATTCTTGTACATGTGCTCGAATTGAAAAAAAAGTGGTGTCTATTAATCATGATTAAAGTTCATTATTCAAATGTTCATTCAACTTTATCTGCCTCATAATATTACAATTAATATTTTTTTGTTATTTAATTAGGTAGACAGAATCCTGGCTCCTGGAATCCTTAGCAAACCCTTTTAAAAGTTAATATACACAATATTATATATTAATAAAGTCAATAACTTTTCAGTAAAGAAAGAAAATATTCCAAATTGATCAGAAAATACTCGGGAATTGTAAATTATTCCTGTCATGAGTCGAAAGTATTCTGAACACATCATCAAAAGAGTCAGCTTTTATTTGCCGACTGTAAGATCACGTGTTGAGACGCAGCAAATCGACATGTCAGTGCTTTTTTTTTCATTCAAACCTCTGTCACCATATGTGTGAGCTTGTGTCTGCGCCCATTATATTGGGCATAATTTTGCACAGATAATATGTGTAGATGTGTGTGTGGTGGCCTTTAATGTTCTTAAAAATGAGAAGAAAATAATGTCTGCAGGATCAATGCAGCCCCCAAAGAGACTTGGACAACGAGTAAGCATGTACTCCATCAGTTCTTTAACAATACAAATATCTTTTGCTCTCCTAACTTTTCTTTCCATGACATTTATATTTTATGACATTCCCAAACACAGATTTTCAGCATCTTGTCCCTATGTTTGTTGGTTCACCCTCAGATGCTGTAGTCGAGGTGACAGAACATGACACCAGGAGACATAGTTGTCACCTTTAATCAAGTCTTCACTGCTGTTTTTTGTACAAAAACACAAATGCTTCCCATTGTGTCTTTGGACTCCCTGTTAGCCAGATTACCAGAGTAGATGAGAGATGTCAGGTGAACAGAAAAGTGGTGGTTGTTGTGTTCACAAGTTATGACAACTAGGTCAGCTAAATATATACTTTTTAAATCTGTCACCACAAGATGTGGCAGATCTTTATGTATCAGATGAGAGAGTCTGAGATGAAGGTAAAATATATAGTTGTGCATCAAGCCTAAAACGCTTGCACCCTTTCGTTTTACTCCTTTATCCAGTGTTTAATATGAAAGCCAAGAGAGAATATGTAATATCTTGCCTGGTTCCACCTTTATAATATATAAAATGACTACTTTGTCAGAATTAGTTTTAATGACCATCACTGAGCTTGCCCAATCAGAGACAATACAGGCTCAGTCCACTTTTTTATGAATATGTCTTCATCAATATATATAGTACATATATATTCTGCACAGAGCTTAGCTTATCCTATTATACACTTTAACCTTTAGTAAAACACTTTAGTGTTGTATGGCATAATTATTTTAAATTTATCATAGTTAATATTTTACTAAGTATGTCTGGTCTCTTTTTAGACATGTTGTCCATTTTAGTTGTTACTGTAAAAACAATTCAGACTGATCTAGACCAGAACGTACACTTCTTCAGCAGAATCCACTCTTATTCCTTTAGAGGGTGGATGTCAACTTTACTCTACAAGCATCACAGCCATGGAAAGATGACTGCGAACCCACTTGAGCTGTTGTCTAGAGCTCTGATTTTTGAGCTCTGCTGCCTCCTGAGCCAGATATTTAGCTGAATTTGAGTTTGAAATGATTTGATTCTTCATCAGTCAGTCACTACGACTTATGACGGTGACGACTATGGGAAGCTCTGCTAGGAGTGCTCTAATCTCTCCATACTTTTTCAAAATGCCAATCAAAAACGCGCTGATGTTCACGTGATCATGTCCCATGTCCCTGCCCGGCATGTTATGGCAGCCTTTTAGGTGTTCCAGGCCAAGGCCCTGAAAGATATGCAGGAGGGGAGTTGTGGCCCAGGTCTTACAGAGGATCTGAGAGCAGCTACCGACTTAGCGCTCAAGGCGACAAAAGTTACAGCTAGCTCGCTTGGCCACCAGATGTCTACATTAGTAGTCGACAGTCACCATCTTTAATTGACCCAGGCTGAGATGCTCCCACACAATCGGAAGCTTTTCCTCAATGCACCTGTGGTTCCAGATGGCCTCTTAGGCGTCACAGTAGGTGACCTTACGTCGCTGATCTCTACGATCAGGAAGCATAGTCTGGGAGAATTCATGACGCCGCATAGGAAGAGACGTGGCTCCGTGGTTCCGTCGCAAGCATGACATCCAGGGCAACTGAAAGGGAATGTGAAACCTCGTTGCCGCCTCAGCCTCCGTCTTTGGAAGGATATTCTGTTCCTCCGTGTCGCTGTTCCCCTGGGAGGACCTGCCAGGTGCATAGTGGTAACTAACCGGGTGGAGTGCTGTGTGCCAGAAGTACAAAATCTCAGGGTGTTGAGCCGAGAAACACGATTTCTGAAACATAAATCGCCTTGAGTTATGTGCAATGTTCCTAGCAGTAAAGCACCTCAGGAGAATGCTGTGGGGAGATCACGTGTTGCTTAGGATGGACAACACGGCGGCGGTGGCACAAGGAGGGATACGTTTCCCCCATTTTTCAACTCTCGCTCACTAATTGCTCCTCTGGAGTCAGTATTGGGGTCTGTCCATTTCCCTGGCAGGTTGAACCAGACAGCAGATGCACTGTCTTGGTGGAAACCCCGGTCAGGAGAATCGCGACTCCATCCTCTGGCAGTCCAGCAGACCTGGGAACGCTTTGGTATAACAGAGGTAGACCTGTTTGCCACCCCAGAGAATGCTCAGTGCCGGCTGTTCTTCTCTCTGTCCCAGGCTTCTCTCGGGATAGATGCACTGGCCCAGTGCTGACCTAGGAAGAAACGCCTATATGCGTTTCCCCCAGTGAGCCTCCTTGAACCCCTCCTGTCGAATATCAGGGAGGATGAGGCAGAGGTCCTAGTTGTGCACCTTATTGGCCCAAACGACCTTCATAGAACTCTGCTCCCTTGTGACAGTCCCTCCCTGGCCAGTTCTCCTGGTGTCGGACCTTCGGATCCAGGGATGTGGGAACAAGAACCCGCGCCCAGACCTCTGGAATCCCCATGGCTGGCACATCAAGCTGCGGAGGACCCTGAAGTTCCGATCAGCTCTTTGTATGCTTTGGAGGACAGCAGACGATGGGGAAGGCTGTCTCCAAACAGGGGTGTTGCGGCCTCCTGGGTGCTGGCAAGAGGTACTCCGCTGGCAGAGATCTGCAAGACTGCGGGTTGGTCAACACCCAACACCTTCGCCATGCACCATTACCTGAGCGTTGAATCCATCTCTTCAGCCGTGCTAGGAGGTAGTAGCATTGTCTGAGATGTACGAAGAGGTGTCCAGTTTGGGTTGCACCATTCTTAGTGATATGTGCGCTATTGTTTGCCCCTGGAGGTAACCTCCAGCTTTTTGGCTCCTCTTGCTCCAACAGGTGTAGTAGAGTAAGCAGAGTATTGCTACGTTCTGTCCAAGTGTGTGGCCTCTCGGTGCCGGACTACTGATGTGCATGGCTTGTCTGGCCTTCGGTCGATGCAGAAGGATCTAGGTTGTGGCATTTTGCAGGGTGTTCCCATAGTCGTCACCGACAAAAGTCGTAGTGACCGACTGATGGGGAACGTAATTGTTACTTTCGTAACCCCTGTTCCCCTTATAAGGATTGGAGACTATATGTCCCCCAGCCTCAAACATAAGGTCATGACTAAGTCTGGTTGCCTAGGGCGTGAGTACAACAAGAAGAGCATCACGTTTGTGTCCGCTTTGTGCGGGATGACGTGATCACATGAGCATCATCGCGTTCGCTGATTGGCATTTTGAAAAAGTATGGAGAGAGTAGAACGCTCCTAGCGGAGCTTCCCATGGTCGTCATCGACATAAGTATCCGCTCCCTATTTGGGGAACTGGTTACGAAAGTAACCATTACATTACTCATAGATGTTTCCTCTTAGTTGCGGTATCCTGGCTAGGGAGAGAACTGATGCTTTAAAAGCAGGCTTATTAGATAAGCAAACAAGCTTTGATACATTTTTGTGTAAATAGTTGGATAAAACCAGAGTTTTTCAACAAATTCCACGCAATTGTTAGTTTCACTCATCTGTCTTGCTATTTCAAGTTTCAAATCAGTTTTTGAAATTAACCCTTTGTGCACTTAACTGTGAAGATTCAAGCACAACTATTTGATGCTTTTATGTTTTATTGGGTTCAAAACCATGAAATTAATTTGGCACTCTGACAAACTATCTTTACAGTTACTCAGCTGAGCTGAAAATAATACTAATAAACATCATCAACATTCTTTTAGGCAAAATGTTCATTCAATAGCAAAAGTAGACAAAAATGATCAGTTGTCGGGAAAAAAGTGCTTAATGCTCAAAATGGTTAATATCTAGTGTTTTCATACAAATGTCAAATGAACATAGAGGTTTTTCAGAGCACCACTCTTGCGACCTCTTTGTTTGACCTATATTTCATGTAGAGGTAATTTGTGCTATCTCTACTTCTCATCATGTTTACTGGAGTGCAATGTGTGGCAAAGGTAGAGCAGAAGTGACACTCAAAAGACCACTCTCTTCACATGAGCAATATCATTCTAGCCTATCAAGAAAATCTATCCTCTCTCCTTTATAAACAGATTTTTCACTGCATCCATTTTAATATGGCATTAGCCTGCTGAGATGAATATATTTAAATATATCCCTGTGATTGAATTCTAGATTCAAAGATGCCAACAAATTAAATGAAGCCTCTATTAAGAGACAACTATTTTCTTTGTTGAGTTTGGCTTGAGAATATGTGTCTGTTTTCAGACTGGTAATTGTTAATGGATTTGTTTATTAGATTTTAAATGGGCTTGTTGTATCCCAGTTAGCCGGAGTGTTCCTGGTTTGGAATGATTTGACATCTAAAGCCACAAAGCCAACCTTGAGCGGCTTCAGCAATGATCTAAAACTGTCACAAAGTGTTAGTGTGATGACACAGACATGTGCGCGCACACGCACACATATAACACACACATGCATACACTTATTGTGCTCCAGACATCATCAGCCATGGACTTTGCCTGGAAGCTGTGTGATTCTGAGGGAATTTGTTCTTCTGTCTTTTAAAACTTATGTTTAAAATAATTTACATTTCAACTATAATTCCTGTCAGTTTGTACAACATTTATATAAAAAAGGTTTGTTTTAGGGTTAAATAATTATTAAAATGTAGGTGGGATACACATGTTAGTTTTGTGTGCTTTCATGAAAACAAAGTAAGCATTGACATAAATATTCGTAAGTGAAGCTTAACGATTTCATTAGTAAACATTTTCCTAAGTAATGGAAGAAAAACTTGCAAACATGTCCTTTATATATTCAAATAAAGGTTTGTTGATGGAGTTTTCATCAACAAAAAACTCATTTTTTCCAAAATCTTAGTAGAGCCCAACAACATATGTGGCATTGTTTGACAGATTATCTTTGAAGTCTTATTTACACATAAGGCATTTTTTGGTTAGAAGCTCTTGGTCCCAGTAAGGTAGCGCCTGAAAGGTGAGAGAAGATGGATTTTCTTAAAAAGAAAGGAGAAATCGAGCTAGTCACTCCAGCTGACAGGGAAAGGAGATCTTATAGCACATACTTTATAACCCCTCAAAATAAAAATAAAATGTAAAAATAATCCTTTTTTTTTTTGCTTTGTGTTTTTAGATCATAGCATATCAGCCATATGGCCATTCTGTGGATTGGTGGGCTTTTGGAGTGCTCCTGTATGAGATGCTGGCTGGACAAGTAAGTGTTAACCAATCAGATCCTACACTTCAGAATGTTTCAAAATGTAAATCTACATTTAATAAATGCCTAATGTTCTTTAAATAATGATTCCAGAACAAAAAGTATCACACATATGTTATTATATTCCCCTTCACTCAGTAACTTTGAAGTTATGTTGAATTACTTGACAATGGGAATGTTTGGGGGCAAACCAGTCATACTTCAAGTACTTTGAACAATGTGTATTTGCATACCAAGAGTGAGAAAAAGTGAGTGTTACTGACTGCTTTACCTATTTTGCTTTGAAGACACTTGCAGTGTTAATTAACAGGTAGTGCCATGGAGTGACCTTCTGGTGTGGGGCCAGAGATCCACTTGAAGTTTAGGCAGGCTGGTCAGTCTTAGCTAGACCCTGCTTGCTTTAGAATCTTCCAGTAAATCAGCAGCTGCTCTGCCTTGGAGGCTATTGATTGATTCCGCCTGAAGCCACTGGTACATTTTATGTAAAATGGTGCAAGTTTGGCATGGTTTCTGGTAGATATTTCAGACAACTTTTCATTTTCAGTTTTTATTTAAGTTCTAACAGGGTTCAAATGTGTATTGAAGTTCCAGGTACTTTTAACCTGCAAGAGATCATTTTTTCTGAGGGAGGGTGTAGTCAAATCTGTCACTCTTTATGACATGGAATAAGAGCTTTTTACAACGACTGCTTTCTAGTCTCCAAACACAACAATCCCAGACCTAGGTGCATTGGGTCTGTATTTTCAAAGCTCCATTGTTTTGTTCGCTTTGATATTGGCCATCTTATATAATAAAGAATAGTACATAAAATAGTATATGTAAAGAATTAATTTGATTCAATTCTAGAACCAATGGTGCCAACAAATTAAAGTGACTCTTTCCATTTAGAGAAAACAATTTTCTTTTGTTCCCTCCAAGTATTCAGTTTCATGAGTTTGAGAATATGCTTGAGTTGAGAATATGCTTGTGGTTATTGTTTTCAAACTGGTGATTAACGGTTTAGAATTATTTGAAATCACCTTGATCAAATAAGCCACTACTGAGAGTTTTGAGGGAGCAGATTCAAATGACGAAGAATAAAGATCCAATAATGAGTTGACGTAAATTAAAGTGTTCTTTTATTCACTCACATTCAATTTCCCTTAAAATAAATACCTTCAAATATGCCATTTCAAATATAACATTCATGTTTACCTTCACATTTTTGTTCATCTTAACATTCACATTCACATTCCCCTTCTTACTCATGGTTGAAAAACTGTTTGCTTCCCAACTGTCATGATGAGCACACAAGTGTCTCATTAAATTACACAGAAAGTACCTCACAGCAAAGTTTTCGTATGGGTGGTTCAAAGACAGTATATTTGCTTTTGACCCTAACCCTTTCTTTCCAAGGTTTTCAATAGTATCCTAACACTTCTTCAACATGAGATTAAAAACATTGCAGTTTAAGACAGGCTTTGCCCAGTAAAAAGGCAGCATAAGTGTTTCCATTCTCCCCTATCATCCAGGAATATGTTACCACACCATATCCCCTTTTAGAGGCATCTGAAAAGTGATGAAGGTGCTTCCAAAGTCCTTTCAAACATCATTTAAATTTAATTTCAAAAACATTTTCAAATTCAAATATCACCACATCAACTGTTGTTGACAATGTGCTGGAGGTATTTATTGATGCTAGTTAAGATTCTGTTTACGTAACTCTTAAAGAAATTTGGCAGCTAGTACTATTGGAGTACTTACGTGCCTGGCAGGTCCTCCCGGGGGGACACCGGCACGGAGGAATCGAACAACTTTCCAAAGACGCAGGTGGAGACGGCAACGAGGTGTCACGTTCACCTTCAGTCGCCCTGGACACCATGCTCGCGACGGAACTCGGAAGTTGAGCCAAAGCTGTAGTGGTCTCATACGTAGTAAGCCGAGCAGAATAACTGCTGCTGTGGAAGCCATATGCCCCAAGAGCCTCTGAAAGTTCTTCAGAGGGACCACTAATCTTGTGCAGACTCTGTGTGCTGCCTTCAGCAGGCTCAGGGCGTGCTCTAGAGAGAAGCGTGCTCGCATGTTCAAAGAGTTTAGCTCTATACTCAAAAAAGATATGCTCAGCCAGGCGGCTTAGGTGGCATAAGACCACCAGTATCAGCCAGTCGTCCAAGTAAGCCAGGATTCGAACCCCTTCTCGTATGAACGGTACTAAAGCCACCTCGATAACCTTTGTGAAGGTACGAGGGGACAGAGACAAGCCGAAGGGGAGGATGCGGTACTGATACACTCGACCTTTGAGGCCAAACCGAAGAAAGGGTCTGTGCCGAGGCAGTGTACTCACGTGAAAATACGCATCCTTCAGATCTATTGTGGCGAACCAATCCCCTGGATGGACTGAGTGGACCGTGCGTCTGAGAGATATTATCCTGCACGGAAGTCTCAGAAGATGAGCGTTGAGACGACGCAGGTCAAGGATTGGACGCAACTCGCCTGTGCGCTTGGAAACTAGAAAGTATGGGCTGTAAAACCCTCTTTTTCTGTCGGCAGGTGGGACCGGCTCGATTGCACCTTTGCGTAGAAGGGAATCGATCTCCTCGTGCATGACCGGGGCCTCTGTGGCTGAGACAGAGCTCATTAGAACCCTGTTGAACCTGGGTGGCTTGGCAGCAAACTGCAGTCGATAGTCGTGCTGGATAGTGCGTACGAGCCAAGGGGAAATATTGGGAAGCTCCCACCAGGCTTCCCGAAACTCCACTAATGGCGTCATACGCATTTCGCCGATAGTTTCCATAGCGGGGCCGCGAACTAGCGGATTTAGTGGTGGGGTCCGAAGGGAGCCTAGGTGGAGACCTACCTGGGCATCCAGGCTTGACCATGGAGCACCATCCGGTACCAGCCGAGGAGGTCCCAATTGAGGCTGACTCCGACCCGGAAGCTGACTGCACTGCATCAGACCCCACGCCCTTGGATGTGCATCTGAGATGAGAACTGCATTCGGATTTGCAATGCAAGCCTCCAGGCTGTGCACATAACCCAGGGAGTTCAAGTTTCGCATATGTAATGAAAACTGAGATTTGACCTGTAGGATTTGACACTGTTTAATGGCTCTTGGTCTTCTTCGATGTGGAGGCTGACGATCAGGGGAGGACTGAGGAGGTGTTCTCCGGCGTTGAGCAGGCGGTGGGGGTGCCGACTTAGAAGGGGACCCCCCACGTCTCTTCTTACGTGGCGTTATGAATTCTCCCAGAGCCTCCGCCTGCTTCCTGATCATAGAGAGGTCATAAGGTAATCTACGGCGACGCCGAAGAGGCCATCTGGGACCACAGTTGAGGAAACACCTCCAGTCTTGAGGGAGCATGTCAACCTGGGTCAACCAAAGATGGCGGCAGCCAGACAGAACATTGCAATTCACACATTCTGATCCCTCAACCGCTGCCTCAGCATGTCTATGCCCAAGACAACTGAGGCAATGATCGTGGCTATACGTCAATGCAATCAATCCACCGCATTCAACAGACTTGCACGTGTTTGGAACATGCTACAAACAGTTGACTGGCAAAACAAGTGCTCTACTAAGAAAAGAAGTCTTACTTGTTGGTGGAAGGCGGTGAAAGTACTGCAGTCTGGGGTATGTAATCCATATAAGGTAATCCAACTGTTTTGTGGTGTCTTTCACTAGCCGCTTGCGTGTCAGAGTAGGCTCCAGAGGAAAAACAGGAAGAGGGACACGTTCGCGTCCAATTTTTGCGGGACGGCGTGTTCGCTAATTGGCATTTTGAAACAGTGTGGAATAGGTAGTGCGCCCTTAGCGGAGCTTCTTATAGTTGCCACCGGCATAAGTCGTAGTGACCGACTGAAGGGGAACTCTGAGAGGACCAATCAACTACTCACCATATTGATAAGACCAACTGGCAACGCTTCCAGTTAGTAACAAAATTAGCATTTGCCACCAATAAAAGACGAAGCGGATGCATTTGTAACGCCTCCTGCTTTCCCTTTTGAAGTGTGATAGGGAGTGATTAAACTGCAGTTCCGCAAGCAGCCTCTTGAGGCTGACTCCAAAAGGGAACAAGTTCTCATTCACTCCAATGTTAAAACTGACCAACTTTGGAGCCGAAAAAAAAAACATGTTTCCACCTCTGGCTCCATTAGGTTTGCTGATTCAGATCGCTAGTTTTGACCTCTGTGAACACTGAGGGCAGTGAATTATTTTTACATTTGTTTATTTAAGATATCTAAAATGTAAACGTTCAACCAATCAGATGCCTTTACTACGACCATGACCCATACAAGAGTGAATGACAAGAAAATTGTACCACTACATTTGTTTTTTATATAAGGATGTTTATATAACGTTGAATGACAAGCTAACTTTAGTCTTTAGTGATAACGCACACAAAAACAAATAAGAATATGATAATGTTCCATAAACAAAGAGAAAAATTCCACTACTGCTGCTACTACTAGTTTTCCAGAATTCAGCAGCAGACGGGGTCGTTTTAACACGTTGAGCCTTAACTCCTCCCATTCCTTCTTTAAACAACATTCTAAAATAGATATAAAACTGCCTATAATGTTTTTTATTTATTCATGTGCCTTTTCTTCCAAATGAGTAAAATTATATGGAGGGCTCGCTTGGTTTTCGGTTCGCTAGGTAAAGCAGCTCTCCTCTCCCTCTCGTCTCATCACTCCATGAAGTGTGTCCTCTCGCTCTACTCCTTGCCCGTCGCTCTCCTCCTTACCTCGCCCTTTTCCTTTCATCGAATCTCAACTCTTGCATTCTTCAGCCCTTCGTTCTCTGTTTCTCTCCTCCGGCCCTTTTACTCCTCCCTTTTCTTTCATTCTTCCTCATGCGCTCTACGAATCTTCCCCGTCCCCCTTTTGGTACTCGTCTCTTGCTCGCCTCATTTTTTGCTCGTCGTCGTCTTTCTTCTCCGTCCTATCAGCTGGCCCTTACTCGTCCCTCCTAGGTTTCTTTCTGTCCCTTCTTTCCTACTTCTCTCCTGCTTTCTCCTGACTTTGTCTCTACTTCTTCCATATTTCTCTCTTTCTTTTCCCCCTTTGTTCTTTCGTCTGTGTCTACTCTACTCTCTTTGTACTTCCCCCCTCTTGCCTTTTTTCTATTCTCCACCTCGTTCATCTCCCATCTCCTCTCTTTTTCCTCCCTTCTTTCTGTCGCTTCTTCCTTTTGTCCTTGCTTTCTATCCTCTTGCCCCTTTCTGTACTCTCTTCTTCGCTGCTCTCTCTTCTTTTACTCCCCCTCTCCTCTCTCTTGATCTTGCTCTTTGTGTCGTGCTTTCTTCCTCTCCTCTTTATCGTGTTCTTTCTACGCGTCTGTCTTGTGCCTCTCCTGAGTCCCCTTTCCCCTTCCACACCTCTTTTCGCGTTCTCTCTTCTCTCTCGTCATTCCCCTACGCCTCCTCGCTCTCTGCTGGTGTTCCCTCTTCTCGTGCATCTCTTCCGCCTCTCGCCATCCCTTCCCTCGTCGGCCGCCCTCCCTCCCTCACCTCTCTCGCTCTCTCTGACTCTCTCTCTCTCCTTCCCTCCCTCTCTCGCCGTCTGCTCTTTCGTTCACTTTCCCTCTTGTTCTCTCCCGCGCTTACTTCCTTTCACTCTCCTCTCTTCTGCTTTTTGATCTTTTCGTTCCTTGTTCCTTCCGCCTGTCTCTTCGGTCCTTCCTTCCGTCCTCCTTCTATCCGACTTACCTCCTCCACACCTCTCTTCTTGCCTTGTCTTCTTTACCTTTGTTCCTCATGAAGCTTCCCTTTCTTAGCCTTCTTCTCGCCTTCCTCTCTCTCCGCCGTAAGCCTGGTCGTAACCGCATCTTGGTCTTTTCTCTCGCTTTCTTCTCTCCTGCTTTGGTCTGCTCGTTTTTCTTCTTCGTCTATAGCTTCCCTCTTGCTGTTAGTTCCCTCCCATCTTTCTCTGCTTCCGTTTAACAACTTTTTTTCGGCTTCCGTTTTATGCGCGCGTCTCCTCCGTACCTTGCATTTTCCATTTCTAGCCTTCATACGTTAGTCTTTTGTATACTCTATCTCGCTCAACTCTTCGCTTTCCTTCCACCGATCTTCTGTATATCTTTATTTCACCTATATCCCTTATTCTTGTCCTTTCCCCGTCTTGACCGGTGTCTTCTCTGCTTCTGGGTACTCAATGACCACCCTACCTTATTCACATGTCCCTCCACGGCCGCTCAAGCATCCTGGGTGCCCATCTTGATCACTTTACGTTCGACTCCCTCACCTTGACGTCCATAATTTATAACTTTCTCTCTTCTGGTCTTTTCGTCTGCCTTTTCGAGTGGTGTTCCTTGTGCGCTCGCTCCTTGTATCCTCTCTCTCTGTTCCCTCCTCGTTTTTCTCTCTCTCTCTTCTCTCTATCTCTCATTCTCCCCGTTCCTTACTCCTCTGACTCCCATGTCTAATCGCTTGCATCTCCTCCCCGTGAGCTTTTGCGCTGGCATCTCTCGTGGCCTTCTCGCTTTTCGCGCCGCTCGCAGCACAGAGTCAACGAGAGTATTTCACTCACCTTGTAGAGTTTGGCTCTATCCCCTCCAGTTCCCCCAGGATTCGTTCTTAGAGGGTTATGTTCCCTTCTATTGCACGTCTTTCTCATTATTCCTACTTTCTTACAATCAGAGTTCCGTACTCGGATATTCATCCCACCCGATTTAAATTCGATGTTGGGTCAATCTCCGTGGCGTCCTGGATTTTTCGCAAGGTATATAAGGGACGGCGTTCGTGAGGGTGATTCATCACAGGAGGACGAGCGGTCGCGTCGGTGACACTTTAGCAGGTTTGCTCAGTTGAACCCCCCCCCCCCCCCCCCCCCCACACCTCTTTTTAACAGATTTCTTTTGGACGGTGTAGGTTTAACCTACTGTTATGAACCAGATTTAAACATGTGAGATTATTATTACGGGTTTTACACCTGACTTGAGCTGTTTCCGTTCCCCTTCCCTGAAGAATATCCAACAAGACTTCGATCCGATGGAGTTTGATCCGAGGCGCATCCACTCTCGATGCTCAATAGGAAATGACTGAACTGTATGGGATTACGTTCATTTTTTAATTATTGTAAGAGCAGTTTTTAAAATAATACCTGTTTAAAATACGTGGTTTTAAAAACCAATGTGAACATGTTTTGTGCAAAATATAAAATCAAAGATTCAAAGACATCCGACTAATAATTGGCAGAGTAATTTACTTGAAACTAGAATGGCAAGAAATGGAAACGCAAGCGCGGTATGAAGACTGAGAGCCGGCGTCAAAGAACGCAAGCGCTAACAAACTGAGATTGTAATAGAGTGCAATTCTTTAACATTAATAATGCTCTGGCAATGCTTGCTTTCTATTTTTGCACAATACATTTTTTACACTTTTTAAACAGTTTTTAAACTGAAATGTACATGTATTATTTTAACATTTTTGATAGATGAAGTGAGCATGTTTCCATAGAGAAACATTCCTAACTTTTCCAAGCGTATCTGACTGTGGTCGCGGAATTGCAGGTGACCCTCTCAACGTTTCCATTGGTCAAGGGATTATTGATCCCGCCTTTTCCACGTTTTCATTTGTCGTTGAAAGGAAAGGCCAAAACCCACTTCCTCTCTGGTTTCATTGATCCACCTTCTCTATATTTTCATTGGGGTCTATGTTTCAGATATAAAAAATACAAAAGTTTACATAGGTATTGAATGCTTCACATATAAAGTTTGAACGCCAAGATGAAGATATTTCATTTGCTACTTATGGTGTGTTCAACCAGTTACATATTTCACTGTTGTTTTCTATTTATGTAAAATAGCACAGACATTTTATGGATCGTGCTTGCTATTAAATTGATGTTTCTTCAATTGAAAAATACATGTACATCTAAATAAATACCATACATTTAAGAGTTTATAAAAGGATATTGGTGTATACTTTTATCAATCTCTCATTGCTAGTGTACCAGGTTTAATTAAACTTAAAATGTATTGTTCAATCTTTAAAAACTTAACAGAAAATTACACTTTTTTTAGTTCTATAACATTTAGGACTTAAACAGATTAAGCTTGGTTGTTTCATAAAAGATAGTATGATGACTAGCCTAAGCTTGAAATTACATTTTAATTCCAAATAATCTATCTTTACCCTTTCTGCACATAATCAGAATACTGTAAAAAGAACACCATACCCAGATATTTGTATGAGATACTACAGTGTTCCTCTTCATTCATACTCGCTCACTCGACGTATGTAGATGATCGACTATGAGAACTCCTCTCGGGTTGACCAATCACACTTGGCTAAGGCTAGCAGCAGAACGGCCCTGATTGGTTACATCATAGCTTACACCAGCTATAAAGAGGAAGCAATGCAGCTTAACTTTCTGTTTATGCTTGTAGCCTAACCATATAGAGCAACAAGCTCAACTGAGCAGTTACAATTATCTTTGTGAGAGTGAAAGCACAAGACCTAAATATATAATAATCAATGGGCATACCTTGATTTCGACCTGTGTTTGCTCTCTCTCTCTGCCTCTCCTCATCTCATCCTCTCTCTCTCTCTCCCTCCTCTCTCCCTCTCATCCTCTTTCTCCGCTCCTCTCTCTCTTCTCCTCTCCTTCATCTCTCTCTCTCGCCTCTCTATCATCTCCTCGTCACTCATGCATCGCGCTAGAATATTCATATTATCCCGTAGTCTAGATGAAGCATTAGCTGTCTTGGCTAATCTCTGCTCCGTTCCATTCTTAACCTCAAGTGGCTCTCGTCAGAGTCTCTCTGCCTCACTCTTGCCCTCTTTTCTCCTCGGTCCTTCCGCCTACTGCGACCCGATGCCGCCGCATCTTCGCTATCTCGTCTCTACTGCTGATCGTCGAGCAGTCTAACACCGGAAGGGTGTCTACCTGTCTAGTTCTTCTCTATTTCCTATACAATTGGAGTGAGTGGTCTGTTTGGCAGTAAAGCTCTGACACTCCTCACCAGTGTGTTCGCTGTGTGTAGTCTGGGGCTTCTGGGTATTGCCGTCAGCACTGACTACTGGCTTTACTTAGAGGAGGGTGTCATCCTCCCTCTCAACCAGAGCACTGAGATCCGCATGTCTCTCCATTCAGGCCTCTGGAGGGTCTGTTTTCTGGCAGGTGAGTGTATTTTTTATCCTTAGATAAAATAGGATGTTTGTTGTGTCCTTTCAGTTTGAAACATGTTTTGAAACAGGAGCTAAAATCTAATTTGTAGCTTATACCGGTTCTCAAAAGTACTTAATTAATTAATTTTTTCCTAGATTGGTTTAGGTAAAGCTAATCTGGAGGTCATTATGTATGCCGCTCTGAATGTATGAACAATAACTAGGTTTACAAAAAAAGAACATTACAAAATATTGAAATAAAAACACAACTTAAATGCTTTAAAAGTATATGTCATAAAATGCAACACAATAAGCAATAGATTAACTTTTATTTGACCAATAAAGGTGATACAAAATTTTCAAGCACATCTAGCAAATTATCCACAATGTCCAGCTAGACAAACATTTTGGAAAATTTGGACATTTTTACAAAGTGTGTCAGTGCTGCATGTACCTACAGGAAATACCTGTGCCAGATTTAATCATTCTAAGCATTGAAACATTTGTTTCAAAATACACATCTTACATGTACTGTTACTTTGCACACAGACTGTCAGAAATCAGTTAACACTGATTTCAGCTGTTTCCTTCG
>UELW01000067.1:10348268-10392316 GCA_900490495.1 Danionella dracula | reverse complement strand
GGAGCCAGAACAAAAAGCCATAAACATATTTTTTTCATCTTCCTTAATTAAGGTAATGTAAGTCCCAGATTTAAAAGCTATTTAATGCAAGCTTATTTGTGTCCTTTTTTATTGTTCTTTGCAGCCTCCATTCGATGGGGAGGATGAAGATGAACTTTTCCAGTCCATCATGGAACACAATGTCTCCTACCCTAAATCCTTGTCTAAAGAGGCGGTTTCTCTCTGTAAAGGGGTGAGTTCTGCTTCAGAAGATTTTTTTTAAATATGCTGACGCTACTGATACCCAAATATCATATGTCTTTTTGAAACATTTTTGGGGGGAATTAATTCTGAATATCAATATACTATATATGCTATTACTATACTGTAATGCATACTATACTAGAATGTACAGTATACTGTATAATGTCAGTAAAAGTGTTGAATGCCGACACTATTCAAAGTGCCCCTGTAAGGATTTTGAAAGGTTCATTATTTGGCTTGAGGAGTCTCCAACAACGGGTTAACAGGCATCCAAGGTAAAAACATTTAAATAAAAACTTTTATTATGTTTTAATATGCATTTTTACCAGATTGTTCAACGAATCTCGTATGAATTATTTATTTACTCATTCATACTAAGCCCCCTTTAACATGATGTAATCGGGGATGCTTGTGGAGCTGTTGTTTTTCCTGCAGGAAATATTGTTTTGGTACTTGACAAATGCATTTAAATTTATCAAGCTGTTTGTAAGTTTACCCAAGAGCTATGTGCTAATAAAAAAATTAACAATGGCAAAATGAATGTTGTGAGTATAGGTACATACTTTTCCCCAAATTGTATTGTTTCATTATTATTCAAGAGCTCCTTTATTTGCACAGCACCTCTTTACTCTATCTTACATGGTCTGCTATAAGACATAGTTGTTTTGTTGATGATACTCTGTTTGCCTTGGTGATGAATGCTTTGATGTATTGGTTATTTCCCTCATGATAAACACATTAAAACAGCAGCAACTCCGCTAACAACTCTGGCTGTCATGCAAAGGAAGGGCTTAATCTGAACAAATCAATAAACAAATCATATGGGAGTCATTGAACAATCTGATAAAGTTAAATAAATATTAAACAACAACAATAGTGTTTTTTGACCTTGAATGCATGTCCATCTGTAGTTGGAGCCTTCACAAAACAATTCGTTAACCTTAAAATTATAATAGGGGCACTTTAAAGCTTTCTTACTTTTTCAAGAGAAAAGAGTATACTTAAGGATTGCTTTTCATATTTTTCTCCACTTTCAGCTGTCTTCATATTTCTCTTGACATACAGTGCCAGAGCCATCAGTGCTAAAGCTCTTTCATACCGTTACCTTTGATTGAAGCATTAGCAAGCAAACCATGGTAATAATCTAGGTATTTTCAAATGCGCTGGAGATGTGACGTGTCCAATAATGCATGTATTTGTAATTAATGTTACTACTGTATCGCTGGTAGTTAGGACTTTAGTCATGTAAAGAGCATGTGTAGTTTATCTGGCATTGCATTTTAATGCAATTCACAAATATACCGACAAATTCTCTCTCTCTTGTTCAGACCCTAATCATTTAATTTTTCTTGTTTGTTAGCTGATGGCAAAGCACCCTTCCAAGCGTCTCGGCTGTGGTCCAGAGGGGGAGAGAGATATACGGGAACATGCTTTTTTCCGTCGCATTGACTGGGAGCGGTTGGAAAACAGAGACATACAGCCTCCCTTCAAACCAAAAGTGGTAAGAGCAATCAAACAGGTCTTTTGGAACAATAGAGAATGTGAAGCTTTAATTAAAAAAAATAAAGTAATTCTGATATCGGGTATCGACCCCCCCTCCCAATACCACGCCTCCCTTTCTTAATGGAATTTTACATTTTAAAGCTCAAGTCGTTGTTATTGGATGTTGGGAAGCTGTGTGCAGATGAACAGAACTATCACTGGTTTACCAACAACTCAATCTCTCCTGGGTCTGAGCAGCTGCCCATTCTCTTTCATGTCTGACTCTCACATCTGAAAACAGATAGAGCTGTTTGTGCCTCAAAAGTCTATTGGGTAAACCAGCATTCAGCTTGCTTACACATTTAAGACAGAGAGCAGACAACAGAGAGGTTTATGTCATATACCGGTATGCATCATACAGGTTTCAAACTGGCATTTTGCTGCCTGTTTTTGCACATCTATAGACCGTATAGGAGTCTTACATTTTTGCTGTTATATTAAAAAACGCTGTTGGCCTGATACATTATAATATTATAATATGATTTTTGAATAAGATAAAAAAATACCTTTGAGGTTTTTCTGCCAGTTTATCGCAAATTAGTCTTAATTTTCAATTTGAATAGTCTTAAAAAGGTGTGACTCGTAGATATAGCCAGCCATAAACAGTTCTTTAATTAAGTGTTACATTTGATACAATGGTTAGTATTTTTATATACTAATGGTTAGGGTTATATCAGGGTTATATCATACATTTCAGAAGTAGGTCATGTTAGACTCGTTTCCCTTTACGAACACACATTCTCTCACACTTCATCCAGCAGGACAATCGGTCATTTGGGGGTGAAATGGGAGATGAGCGAGAGGTCTCGAGTGTGGGCTTTTACGCTTAGTCTCCTAGTTTTGTTTCTCCTTGGGAATATGCTATAGTTCACTTTTAATGATGTTGTGAATGTTCCTCTCAGTATATCCTGAAGATGACATACTGAAGCAGGTCACTCTGTCACTAATGGTGTGGTTAAAGAGGTGTGATTAACTACATCTAGCGTTTAAACATTTCAACAATCATTAGTTCCACTGCTGACATTGGCAGAGGCCCACATTGATCGAAAATCCAAAAACAGCCCTTCAAAGCTCAAAGCTTATGTAAGAGTCACAGGATTAAATCTTCTGCATATGTAGGTTATGTATTCGATAAATGCACATTTTTAAACAAGTCTTTGAAAAGGCTGGTTCTCCCAGTGGTTTCTAGCTTTTAAAAGGTTTATAAAGGAGTATAATGCGGTCATTTACATCTAGCCCACTCTCCAGCTTCTGAGTCACTATCTGTTTCTCATTTTAGAAATCATACAATGAGGGAGAAGGGTGGGGGTAGTGGTGGTCTTTTTTAAGCATCATCATGAGCTAGATGTTTAATCATGTCTGGCAGACTCACAAAGGGAAACACCAGAGCTGTTCTCTATCCCTGTCTTCTCCCAGGGCAAATTTACTGACAGCACTCCTCAGATACTTCCCTTACAGTGCCTAATGTGAATTTAGTCACATATCTGCAAAAGTATATTCCAGTTCTGGGGTGCCTTTCACTTGATGTGAGTTACAAATGTCAACGTGTGTAGGCTGTGTTCTTGATTGGAACATCATGACTTGTCAAGGATCTTTTCAGTGCTTTGCTTCTGGAAATAAAAGCTGGATTTGCCACTTATCAAGAAAAAAAGCAATACTCCTGTTCACTTCACTGAACCTCTGCTGGGTTTGTTCATAAAGTCAACGTGTGTCTTTATTATGAACATTATATGCAGACAGACTTGACATAGGAAAGTATAATGCTGGCGATTATTCTGAAAGAATATGTGGTGTTAAGTTTTTGGTTAAGTTATGCTTTTTATTATGGACGTATGTTTCTTACATCAAGTCTGTCTGCATATAATGTTCTTATAAAGACAGGTGAGAAAAAAGCAGCTGCAATGAATGCATGGAGAAGCTTCTCCATGTTACCTGAGCAGGTGCAGCGCAGCCATCTCGGGATAGACGGGGTTGTGTGAAGTTTTTCTCTAGTAAAATTTAAACAACGGGCAGATTGCCATCACAATCAATCACCTGCTTCAATAATAAAACCATCATGTGATCGAGAAAGCTCCCGCTGAAATAATGTTAGACTGTCAAAGATCAAGTTTTGTTTTAGATTGGCTTATTTTCACTAATAAAGGGCCTACTTACACATTTCATTTGCAAGTGCGCTGAAATTCTCGTGTAGAAGGCAAGGCAAGTTTATTTGTATAGCACATTTCGTACACAGCGTAATTCAAAGTGCTTTACATTGGAAATAAAGAGTAAAAAGAAAGTGCATACATTAAAATCAAGCATAAAAAAGTCATATAAAATCAAACTGATTTAAACCACTGAAATTTAAAACATCGATTAAAACAAAGATTAAGATTTGAAGTGCAGAGGTAAAATAGTTGTTCGGACGTTGGTGCTCAGTTGACAAAAGCGCAACTAAACAGGAGAGTCTTTAGCCTGGATTTAAACGTGACTAAAGTGTTGGTACCCTTGATCTCCTCTGGAAGTTGGTTCCATCTGTGGGCCGCATGATAACTAAAGGAGTATTTTCCCTGTTTGGAATTAACTCGGGGTAGATCTAATTTATTAGATCTGTGGGATCTCAGCTCTCTGTTTGGTGTGTATTCACTGATCATGTCTGTTAAGTATTTTGGTGCTAAGTTATGTTTGGACTTATATACGAGCAGCAGAACTTTAAAATCTATTCTGAAGGAGACCGGCAGCCAGTGTAGAGACTTAAGAACTGGAGAAATGTGTTCTGACTTTCTAGTTCTGGTTAGAATTCGAGCCGCTGCGTTCTGAACGAGCTGGAGCTGTTTAATGGTCTTTTTGGGAAGACTGGTTAAGAGGCCGTTACAGTAGTCCAGCCTGCTGGAGATGAAAGCATGAATCAGTTTCTCTAAATCTCGTCTGGAAACAAAGCATCTGATTCTTGTGATGTTTCTAAGATGGTAATAAGCGGATTTTGTCATTGCTTTTACGTGGCTATTTAGACTAAGATCAGAGTCCAGAATCACTCCAAGATTCCTGACCTGATTTGTAGTTGTTAGGCCCTTTGCATCGAGATACGTGTTAACCTTAACAACCTCGCTTTTCCTTCCGAATGCAATGACTTCAGTTTTGTCCTTGTTTAATTGAAGAAAGTTGTTTTCCATCCAGTTTTTAATCTCATCAAGACATTGGCAGAGAGAGTTTATGGGGTTGTAGTCATTTGGGGAGATAGCTAGATAAATTTGTGTATCATCAGCATAACTATGGTATGATATCTGGTTCCTTCTCATAATTTGGCCCAGTGGAAGCATGTACAGGTTAAATAGTAAAGGAGCAAGGATTGAACCTTGAGGGACTCCACACGACACGGCAGTCCACTTCGACATGTAATCATCTATGTTTACAAAGAAGCCTCTTCCTTCTAAGTATGATCTGAACCATTTTATCACAGTTCCTGAAAGACCAACATAGTTTTCTAGTCTATCAAGAAGGATTTTGTGATCAACTGTGTCGAAGGCAGCACTCAGATCAAGTAGAACCAGGACAGTCACTTTTCCTGAATCGGTGTTTAACCGGATGTCATTGACTATCTTCAGTAGAGCTGTCTCTGTGCTGTGATGAGCTCTGAAACCAGACTGATAACAATCCATGTATTCATTTTGTTTCAGGAATTCAATCAGTTGTTTTGCCACAATCTTTTCCATAATTTTACTAATAAAAGGGAGATTTGAGATGGGCCTGTAGTTGCTCAGTACAGTATTATCTAAGTTTGTCTTTTTCAATAGTGGCTTTACAACTGCGGTTTTAAGGGATTTGGGGAAAAAGCCGGAGCACAAGGAGGTGTTTATAATTTCTAAGAGGTCCTTTTCTAGACTCTTAAGAACCATTTTAAAAAAGACTGTTGGTAGAGTGTCAAGACTGCATGTTGATGTTCTAAGGCTCTCAACCGTCTCTATTAAAATTTTGCTATTGATTAGATTAAAGGTGCACATTGAAAGTGGAGGCTGAGGAGGTCTATCCCCAGCCCTGCAGGGGGAGGCACTAATGCCTTTTCTGATGTTAATGATTTTATTGATGAAAAATTAAGCAAACTCAGAAGGAAGCAAAGAATAAAATAAAAGACAAAATTCACCAACCTGAGGTAATTGTTGACCACATGAGTTTGGTGCAGGTGAGACTTTTATTTAGGAAAAAGTAAAATGTAGAATACTTTGTAACGGTGGACAAATATAGCTCACCACCTTTATATAATTATAAGAAAAAATAAAATTTTCCCATAAATTCAAGTTTGGCCCACAAACACAATCTCTTTTTTCTTTAAATCAGTTCAAACTTTATTTTTGTTTTTAGAGTTCCTAGTTTTTTCCCAATAACAATTCCAAAAACAACATAAAGTATCCGTTGTCAAGGTTTAAACATTCATCACATTAACACAAAGCTCAAAAGTCATAACTCAAAGTTCATCAGCACCAACAGAAATTGTCCATTTATAAATTGACAGCTCATTGAAACACAGCAATACTTAAGTAATTTTCTGTGAAGTTGTCATTTTTCCCTTGTGGTATAGTGGGAAAGTATGGAATTCAGTCCGACACCGCGGAGTCAGGAGGGTGGGGAAAGATTAGGACTGTCAGTTTTTTTTCGAGGTGTTCGAAGACACGAGGGAAGGTGAGAAGGAATTGTACAGATTAGCGAGACAGAGAGACAGAGATGGGAAGGATGTGCAACAGATAAGGGTGATTAAAGATAGAGATGGAAGGGTTCTAACGAGTGAGGAGAGTGTGCAGAGAAGATGGAAGGAGTATTTTGAGGAGTTGATGAATGAGGAGAATGAGAGGGAAAGAAGGGGGGAAGAGGTGAACATTGTAGAGCAGGAAGTTGAAAAGATTAGAAAGGATGAGGTGAGGAAGGCTATGAGGAGAATGAAGAGTGGAAAGGCTGTTGGTCCAGATGACATCCCTGTGGAGGTGTGGAAGTGTCTAGGAGAGACAGCAGTGGAGTTCCTATCTAGGTTATTCAACAGGATTCTAGAGAGTGAGAAGATGCCTGAGGAATGGAGGAGAAGTGTCCTAGTGCCAGTCTTTAAGAACAAGGGTGATGTGCAGAGTTGTAACAACTACAGAGGTATAAAGTTGATGAGCCACACAATGAAACTCTGGGAAAGAGTAGTGGAAGCTAGGCTAAGAAGGGAAGTGGATATTTGCGAGCAGCAGTATGGCTTCATGCCCAGGAAGAGCACTACTGATTCAATTTTTGCTCTGAGAATGCTAATGCAGAAGTAAAGAGATGGTCAGAAGGAGCTGCACTGCGTCTTTGTGGACTTAGAGAAAGCGTATGACAGGGTGCCGAGAGAGGAGCTATGGTCCTGTATAAGGATGTCAGGAGTGGCAGAGAAGTACGTCAGAGTAGTTCAGGATATGTATGAGAGGAGTATGACATCAGTGAGATGTGCTGTAGGTCAGACGGAGGAGTTCAAGGTGGAGGTGGGGCTACTTGTTTCTTGTTTGCTATGGTGATGGACAGGTTGACAGATGAGGTCAGACAGGAATCTCCATGGACAATGTTTGCAGATGACATTGTTATCTGTAGTGAGAGTAGAGAGCAGGTGGAGGGACACCTGGAAAGTTGGAGGTATGCTCTTGAAAGAAGAGGAATGAAAGTCAGTCGTAGTAAGACAGAATACATGTGTTTGAACGAGAGGGAGGGAAGTAGAACAGTGAGGTTACAGGGGGCTGAGGTCAAGAAGGTGGAGGAGTTTAGGTATTTGGGGTCAACAGTCCAGTGCGACGGGGAGTGTGGAAAAGAGGTGAAGAGGCGAGTGCAGGCAGGTTGGAGTGGGTGGAGAAAAGTGTCAGGGGTGTTGTGTGACAGAAGAGTGTCAGCAAGAATCAAAGGAAAGGTGTACAGAACAGTAGTGAGACCAGCTATGATGTATGGGTTAGAGACTGTAGCAGTGAGGAAGAGACACGAGGCGGAGATGGAAGTAGCAGAGATGAGGATGTTGAGGTTCAGTTTAGGAGTGACAAGGATGGACAAGATTAGGACCGAGCACATCAGAGGAACAGCTCAGGTTGGTTGTTTTGGAGACAAAGTCAGAGAAGCCAGATTGAGATGGTTTGGGCATGTGCAGAGAAGGGATAGTAGTTATATTGGTAGAAGGATGTTGGAGATGGAGCTGCCAGGCAAGAGGCCAAGAGGAAGGCCAAAGACAAGTTATATGGGTGTGCTGAAGGAGGACATGAAGGTAATTGGTGCAAGAGTAGAGGATACTGAGGCCAGAGTTAGGTGGAAACAGATGATTTGCTGTGGCGACCCCTAAACTGGGAACAGCCGAAAGAAGAAGAAGAAGAAGTTTTTTTTCGAGGTGTTCCTGATAGCCGCGAGTGACTGAGCACCCAAGCACAGGAGAGTGTTGATTTGTAAATGTAAGTTACCTTTCTGCTGCACAAGGGAGAATGAGGTACTCAGGAACATGCACTCCATCACCACAATAACGATCCGGATGTAACGATGAACGGTGTTGTCCCAGTTCAGCTCACCCCAGCGCTCACTCCTTCCGGTGGCCTCACGCCAATGTTTGGGGCTTAATTCAGACGGCGCTTCGGTCTCGCTGTTCAACAACACCGGCGCTCTTTTTTGTTGATCCTTTTAATATTTTTTTATAAAAAAAAAGAATTTCACTTTCAATCAATTTATTTTTGTTCAATTATATTTTATTTAATATAAAGCATTTGTCTTAAATCTCATTCCATAAGATTGCGGTTATTAAATTTGAGGAACTTGAGTATGTTTGTGGTGCTTGTCCTGTTCTGCAGCAGGTTAAGACTGCTGTTGGAAAAGCATGACCTGCATACGCAAAGCGATCTGAAATTGTTCCATATCATCATCTTCAAAATGAGCTTTCTGTACACAATGAGTATGTCATTCGTGGTACAAATAAAGTGATTATTCCTGAAAAACTGCAAAGTTCATTCAGTTAGCTCATTCTATTCATCAAGAAATAGTCAACACAAAGCAGAGAATAAGAGACTTGTAATGGTGGCCTGGAATGGACGTTCAAGTGGAAAATGCTATAAAATTGTTCTCCACCTGCCTCCAACATGATACAACTGCACAAACAACTGTTGCTCCACTCTGTCCGGTGCTTACACCAAATACTGCCTGGGCAAAACATGCTATTGATGTGGTGGGACCACTGAATATTGCTCCTACAGGATGTCCCTTGGCAAATTACTCTCATTGACTATTTCAGTAAGTGGCCTGAGACTGCGTTTGCTCCTGGGACGGTCGTAAAGTTCCTGTCTGCTGTGTTCAGCTGTCAAGGAAATCCACTAGAACTTTTGGCGGTCAATGGAACACAATTTCTTTCTGCTGCGCTTGAAGCATTCCTGACAGAGATATCAAACATTGTTATAGCTCCATCTATTACCCTCAATCAAATGGCGAGATAGAATGTTCAAAGACTGTTTACAAACAGCCAGCATTGAAGGAAAAGACTGGCAAATGTTTGCAACTGACTTCACATATATCGAGCAACTACACCTGCTCAGTTTTTGCATGACAAACTGCATGCGAGTGATCTTCCAGTTGTTGCTCCACCTAAGGACAAAACAAACCTAGAACAAAACATTAAAAACTCTCAAAACAAAATAATAAAGTACAAAGATCATAGACACTGTTCAAAACTGCAAACGATCAAATTTGGGACATTTGTGTGCACTTGAAAACCTGGAATGGTAAGAAATGTTGATTCCAAGTCCACAGAGCTCAGAAATTATCAGCAACATATCTTCTTTCAGATGAAAAGGTTTGGAATGCTATTCATCTTGCTCCAATTGCATCCTGTGTCACCACATCTGAATGAGCTGCTGAAGTAAAAGATGCTTTCATAACTGTTATAGCACCTCAAACACCTGAAATATCAGTTCCTCCTCATACCTAACATGCTCTTAGAGTTTGTAGGGCTCCAGTGTGGTCTAAGGATTATGTATCTTAGAAAGACAGTCCCTAAATATTTTACAAGGGAGAGATTTAGGGTAACTCTTCTAGGTTTTGAAAAGTTCCTAAAGTTTATTGACGAATTGAGAAGTATTGAGATACATGTAAAAATGTGTTCATTACTGTACATGTGTTCAGGAATATTCCTCAGGTCAATAATATATTTAGAATAGCTGTGATACCACTGATATGTTTTATGGGCACACAGAACTGTTGTTTACAGGTGATCTGTGATTTATTTCATTTGCTTGACGTTTAGGTTTTTTGAACTACATGTACTGTAGCGGGCGCTGTTACACAAATATGTAAAAGGGAGTGTTACGACCTATTGTAGTGTTTATTCTGTTGTAGGGTGTGTGTGTGTGTGTGTGTGTGTGTGTGTTTTCCCCCAATAGATGACCTCACTTCCTGTTCCTGTGCTTACATCACTTCCTGTTCCTGTCGCATCACCCTTACATCAGAAAATTTGTCACTCTCTCATTAGTCCTCTTGTTGTTCTGCCTTCTCGTCAACCCCTCATTTAGTCTTCGCCATAAAAACTCTGTTACACTACCATACACACAGCTTATGCTCACTTACCCGTGGTATCTAAACCAAGCTAAATCATTACAGGTGATTTCTCTTTTGATTGCTACTAAAAACTAAAACTCCTTTCCTGAATTATTATAATATGTAGGAATCAACATTCCTGAAATTTATTTCTTTAACCTGTTTAAGTTTTTTGTATATAAACAAATTAAAAGATTTGTTATGGCAGTTAAACATCATCTATTTTACTTGCTGATTTTAAAAGCCTAATTGTTTGACCATTTTTCCAACCTACTCTATTGCATCTTTAATTATCTTCTAGGTGAAATCAAAGTTTCCCTTGAGTTTCTACTCGAACTGCGTCCAAATGCTATGGGGAACGCTCGCTGCGCTTCCGGTTCTGAATCATTTGTCAAATCTTGTCCAATAGACAGGCATGACATCATCCGAGTGCGACATCGCATCCGGATATTTGCAGTATAAAGGAGCTAGTGATGGAGATGGCAGACAGCTTTTCTGCGTTCAGTAAGCGCTCTTTATGTGTCTTCCGGATCTTAGAGTGGCTAAATTTTGTGGCCCTGCTTTGTCGCTGCCTCACACCTAGCTCCGTTCCATTGTAATCGGGTGCGGAAGTGCACCGTCCTGTGATTTTTTCACCCTCAGCTCGATGGATGAGGGCCTACTCTTAACTCCATTCGAGGAGGTTGATATATAGTCAGTCCCTCCGCTGGTAGCTGCTGCGTTTGAACCGGCACAGCCGCTCCAGGTCCAGGAGTTGGATATCTCCTGACCGCCAACAGACCCCGCGTTCGGAGAGCAAGCTTGATGAACGCTACCTGTGTTTGTGGTCACAACCCCCGCACCGGAGCCTGCCGTTTTTCCAGACTTGCACACCGAGGTGTTTCGGTCCTGAGATCACCCTTATAGGGCCCGCCTCTTCTCTCTTGAAGCTCTTAAATGTAAGCTGTTTCTTCAGCAGATAATTTCTTTCATGATCTTTCATGCAAATATTTGTCAGAAAATCTTAGGAATTTTGTCCGTCCCTCAATACTCGTCTCGAATTAAGTACTCTTTTAACAATTTGCACAAAAACATGTGCAGAGCTGTGAAGAAAATGTGGTGTTAATGTTACAGACGACAGTATTACGTCACTTAAAAAATTCCTTTTATAACCACTGATTGGACAAACATAAGCTTGCGATCTCTAATTCTGAACATAGCCTGCTCCGGAGCAGGTTAGTCGTGTGGTGTAAGTAACCACCAGCGTGACAAAGACTGATTAAATTCTAGATCCTTTCATTGTACCCAAAATCCAGGATTGGTGCAAACTAATCCTAAACTTAGCTGGCTAACCAGTTAATCAGGTTTCATGGTACAGGCCCCAGAACAACTTCTAGAGAATTTGCCAAAAAAAAAAACGAATCATTCTCATGCAACAACGATTTAACAGAATGTGAAAACCGGTTCCCCGTTTCGGTGCCACTTAATTACCTGAGCTGTCGGAGATGCTGAACATCTTCATTCAATTTGTTAGTCCAATATCAAGAAACTTGAAGAACATAGTCCAATGAATGAACGAATCCAACACTCCATCTATTTATAATCTAAACTAGTTAAAAAAAAATAACTACAAGCTCTGAGAGCAAACAATACCATACATTTTAGTTTTCATATAAATAAATGATTTCGTTTACATGTACTACTGAAATTTTTAATTACTATTAACATTAATTAGCGAATATTCAATATATATATATATTTTAGAATTGGTAGTAGTATTGGTATGTATGGGTGATACTCAGCCTGTATCGGATCAAACCCAATTTCTAAAATATCGCAGTATTTTCGAAATATCTAAATACTTTAAACTTTTAATACATTGTTACATTTTAAGCATTTACGTTTTTGTTAAAAACAATGTATTTTTGAGTCAGGCACCATCATTTTGCAGCTTTTGTAAAGTATCGTTTCAGGCACCATTTTGGCATCGGTATCGTTTTAAAAGTATCGGAATCAGAACAATGCCAAACGATGCCCAAACCTACACACACATAACGCCGGCTCAGTCAAAAGAAGCTCTGTTGTACTAAGACCTAGAGATTTGAGCCCCGACAACAAAAACTAACAGAGAGCATGAAATGATGTAAAGTTACTGTACACTTTTCTTGTATAACTCCACATTAAAAGGAAACAAGGAGCTACACATTTGCTTTTGCCTGTTTTCATTCATGCAAATATATTACACGGAAGAGATTATAGTCAAGTTTTAACTGACTTTGATATTGGACGTTTTAAAAGTTTTTGTTACTTTTGAGCAGTTGTGGTCTGGTAGTTAAGGAGAGGTCTTGTGATCGGAAGGCTGCCGGTTCGATCCCCAGGTCCACCGAGTTGAAGATGGTGTGAGCGATGAAACACTTGCTCTCCCATCTTCAACAACCATGTCTTTGGTGCCCTTGAGCAAGCACCAGTTTCTTGGCTGTTGCAGCCATGGCTCCCACTGCTCCGGGTGTGTGTTCACAGTGTGTTTGTTCACTGCTGTGTGTGTGTGTGTACACTGGATGGGTTAAATGCAGAGCACAAATTTCAGGCATGGAGCACTCCATATCTGGCCGACTGGTTTCTTTCACTTAACTCATAGCGACATACTTCTCTCACTCCCCCACATTGTGATCTCATCGAGAATAGCTCAGTGTACAGTTGAATGGGGTTGAGTTATGGTAATGTCATTGAAGATAACCGTTTGTAATGAGTATATTCATTCATAATTTCAGTATAAGTATAAGTGGAGCCTACTATGGGTAGGGAATCAAGTGTGGCGGGGTGAAATCTCATACTTTCACAGTGAATGCAGTAGTGCAGTTATTTGCCTCCTAAAGTGCATTTAAAAAATTAATAAATGCATGATCAGCCATTGTATATCACTTACTTATAACATTCTTTATATATCATTATTTATAATGTAATGTAAAAAAGGCATTATATGGAACCTTTAATTGACTGTAAATGTGTGGTTGCGTCTGTTAAAAACCCCCAACACAAGAATAGTTCAAAGCCATAGCATGTGTTTGCTCAAAAATGAAAGTCACATGAAATAATAAAAGAAAGCCACTCTTGTTGACATAATGATCAGTGTGGACCTTGGAACGAACGAGTGTATGCATCATGATCTAACCACATATCTAAGGTATCAAAAAAGCACAAAAAGGTCTAGTATATTGTTTGCAGTCAATCTTTCCCTTTTACATTGAAAATGATTTTATTTAATACATTATCTTTACCTCATTCATTTTGAAGGAGAGGAGAAGGGACGATGCTTTACCATAGAGTATGTGATGCCTATGAACGCCCAGATGACATCTGAATCTACAGCCAGTGTTCTGAGTGAGTGCATGTCTCTTTCCCTTCATTTTTCTCAGTCGTCTTTCACAGTTTTAATAAGTAAGGTTTTTCAAAATAACCAAATGAATGATTCAAATATGTTTTCAATTTGTGACGTTAGGGGTGCATGCAAACAGACCAACTGAATGAGAGCGTTGTAGTTTTAAGTTTGTGTGAAAAAACAAAAACAAACATGTTATTCTGCATTTATCATCTCCAACAGTAGGTTAAAAAGTGTTGCTTAAATATTAATTAAAAAAATGAAGAAAAAAAAACCAATAATACAATATCTATTTGATAATGTTGTTAAAATGGATGTATTTCCAAAAGTTTTATCCTAAAACTAATAACTAACCAAAAATCTTTGCATCAGTATTTGCTATATCCCTACAATAGTCACTATCATCTCCATTCACTGCTTCAATCACTAGTTTACTGGTAAAAGAAGATTAATATTAATAAAGGTTGATGGTTTTACTTCAGAAAGCTTTGGGGATATGCCTGAAGTTAAATCCACCCTCAGTGATCTAACCAATCACCTTTTATAGAGCTGAAGATAGATCTGTTGATTTCAGCCAATCAGACTTTGTGTCAATCTAGAATATCTTATTTATGACTAGTGGTTTAAAGAGTACTGAAAAATCATACTCAAGTAAAAGTACCATTACTTGGCAAAATAAGTAAAGAAAGTAGAGTAAAAGAGTCTTGCATTGCAAATTTATTTAACTATGCTATAATTTAAAAATGTACAGTACATGAGAGTGACATTCTTAAAGTGTTTCTAAGTACACTCAAAAGAGACGGCTTTGTTGCCTGCGAGATTCCAGGGCTAACCACAGATCATCTGTCCTCATACTACTAGACCTCTCTGCTGTGTTTGACACAGTCAACCATCAGATCCTTCTCTCCACTCTTTCTGTGATGGCCATCACTGGAACTGTACTCGACTAGCTTGAGTCCTATCTCACTGGTACATCTTTCAGTGTCGGGTGGAGGGTGAGATCTCCAACACTCAGAGACTACTCACCAGGGATCAATCCTTGGTCCCCTTCTTTTCTCCATCTACACCACCTCCCTGGGCTCTATCATCCACAGACACATATTCTTGTACCACTGCTGATGACTCTCAATTCTATCACTAACTATCACCCCTCATTACATCACTACCTCACCATCCAGTTGGAATCCTCTTCAATAACCCCTTCTTCTTCAGTCTAGAATCTCGGAGTGATTTTGGATGAACAGCTGTCCTTCAAAGACCATATCACCAAGACCACGCAAGTGTGTAGATTTGCACTGAACAACATTCGAAAGATCAGGCCCTTCTTAGCTGAGCAGACAACTCAACTCCTGGTTCAGGCTCTGGTCCTCTCACGTCTGGACTACTGCAACACTTTTCTTAGCAGGGCTTCCAGCAAACATGCTCAAATTTCTGGAGGTGATCCAGAACTCTGCAACTCGTCTCATCTTCAAGGAGCTCATGTTATTCCCCTCTTCATCACTCTTCACTGGCTCCCCATTGTAGCTCGTGTTAAATTCAAATCACTGATACTGGCGTACACAAATATCTACAAATCAGCCCCTGTTTACCTCCACAAGCTCATACACTCCTACATGCCTTCCAGAAGCCTGCGCTCAGAGAAAGAACAGTAATTCGTGGTTCCGTCTCGCAAAGGCAGAAAATCTCACTGTCCTTGGCTGGTGGAACAAACTCCCCGGTCCAGTCAGGGAAGCAGCAACTGAGATATTTTTTGTCGGTGTAACAAATTGCATATTGTCTCTCTCCTACTGTAAGTTGCTTTGGACAAAAGAATCTGCCAAATGCATGAATGTAAATGTAAAAGTATAAAGAAAGACATTTCCCCCCAACAGTTTTATCGCCAATCGAAGACACTGAATAATGAACTTCAGTTAACAACTGTATAGAAATATTCTTAAAATGCAACAAAACTATAGCACGATAGTCTCACAGCAAGAAGGTCGCTGGTTCTAGGCTCGGCTGGGTCGGTTGGCGTTTCTGTGTGGAGTTCTCATGTTCTCCTCGTGATCGTGTGGGTTTATTCCGGGTGCTCCGGTTTCCCCACAAGTCCAAAGACATGCGGAATAAGTGAATTGAATAAGAACGATTGCCCATAGTGTTAAAGTGTGAGTGTGTGTGTGTGAATGTTTCCCAGCGATTTGTACAATCCAGCCTTGCACGTTTTGGGGTGAACAGGTGCCCAGCACACCTAAAAAGGTGCTCACATGCTTCAGAAGCAGGCAAGAGTGTTTTCAGGTGTAGATAATGTTTTAAAAGAGAAAAAAAATCCCTCAACTGTGCATAATATGTGTATTACATATATTATATCTGAACCAATAATACGCTGACATAGAAAGTTAATACCCCGTTCAAATCTATGTACCCAAGGGATAAAAGTCTATTCGTGGTTGATTAAGAAAACGTTAAACTTTCACTTAAACTGGTGCCTAAAATTTCACTTAAGGTGAAGCTTAAACTAATACAGCAGTAACATTAATTGGCCCTTGTAGGACTTATGTCCTCTTCAACCAGTTCAATGATCGATACTCAGACAGGAACCAAATTTATATAAATATTTTATTTTACAGAGATGAATGAGCCGTGTTCTCAGAGCTCCAAGGTGAGTCACTCGAGCCAAAACACAATAATCAAAGTATGATGCCTATGTCATCATCTCCAGTAACTACCGTGTCGCTGCTGTCCAGCATCGTTAAAGGGGTCCTGTCATCAGTAAAGTGCTCCTCCCCTCATCAACTTTTCCTCCAATCCCTGAAAAGGAGAAAAACAACATCCTGAGAGGATACACTGTTCCTGGGCAGTTTTAGCCAATTGAATTCATATTCATTAATATTCCATGAGCTCCTTCGAAGATGTGGAAGGAGTTCCTCTTTCGAAAATAAACTTAGAGTGGGACTTTCAATGTCTTAATCTGTAGCCACCCAGAGCTCACTCTCAGGTCTCTCAAGGCCATAAGTCAGCGTCCACTTGTTGTCAGACAGATGGTTTAATTTGTAGCGGCTCATACATTGCCTGCTTTATTTTTTCAGCTGGCAAGAGATTCAGCTACCTTCCCTATCTATCAACTTTCCTTTCCCACCGTTTGAGAAGATATTTTAAATTATCCTCCATTTTTATGTCTCCCTAAAGTCCTCCTCATTCTCCATATCTCCTCTCGTGTGCTTCAAGGCCTCCAAGTCTTAAGCGCAGAGATAAACACAACACACACAACTGACCTCCCTTCTTCTGTAAATTGGAGGCAGCCTTTGCTGACAGAGGCCCATACAAAGTTCTGCAGTACAGAGTTTTAATGTAATTGAAAACTCAGCAATCATCTCTATTGATAAATAAATGATTACTAATTATAAATAAATCATATAAGTCTACTACTTTGAGTATATGACTGCAATAAAACAAGATTAAATGCATATGCTTATTATTAAAGAGATTATAGTCCTTCAGATTAAATCATAGCTCAATCTACCCTAAAAAGTTCAATGGAGTAATTGTTATGTTGCCCAGATTAACAACATCTGCTTTAAATTCACATATCATTATAAAACAAAAGAGAACTTTGTTGATGATTAACAACACCAGAAAACTTCTCTCTCCATCCTTTACCAGCTGATGCTCCTCTTGGAAGCACACAGATGTTGGGTGATTTGCATCCCACATGACCTTCAAATTCCTAAACATTTAGAGAATACACAGAGGCCCTGAAAGGCCTGAAAAAGAGTTTTCCTCACAGGGAGCATAAAGAACTGTATTGTGCTTTCTTTATTATATTGCTTATTTCAATCATTGCTTGAAATATAATCATAAAACAGTGGCGTCACGGTGGTGCAGTGGGTAGCACGGTCGTCTCACAGCAAGAAGGTCACTGGTTCGAGCCTCAGCTGGGTCGGTTGGCATTTCTGTGTGGAGTTCTCATGTTCTCCCCGTGATCGCGTGGGTTTTCTCCGGGTGCTCCGGGTTTCCCCACAAGTCCAAAGACATGCGGAATAAGTGAATTGAGTAAGAACGATTGCCCATAGTGTTAAAGTGTGAGTGTGTGTGTGAATGTTTCCCAGCGATGGGTTGCGGCTGGAAGGGCATCCGCCGTGTAAAACATTTGCCAGAGAGTTAGCGGTAAATTTCCCCATCCTCACTAGCTGTTGTCTACCAGTCAGGAAGCTGGTGATCCACTTACAGACAGAGTCAGGAACTGAGAGCTTGTGGAGTTTGTTCTGGAGGAGTAATGGGTCTAGTTTGTCCAGATTTGGCAGGATTTAGTGCAGCCCCATGTTGACTACATCACACACAGACTGATTACATTGTAGGCAAAATGCAGGGGGTCCAGTAAGAGACCAGGTAAGCCAACACCAGTCTCTCAAAGGACTTTGTGACCACAGATGTGAGAGCCACTGGTCTGTAGTTGTTGAGTCCTGAGTGCTTGAAGCACACAGGAACTTCACACAGCTCCAATGATCTATTGAAAATGTTTGTGTAGATGGGTGCCAGCTGATCAGCACAGGTTCTGAGGCATGTTGGTGAGACCCTATCAAGAACTGGTGAGAGGGGGTGAAGGTCTTCAGACTTCTCCACACTGATGCAGGGTCGTTAGCTGAGAATGGGTTCTCCAGCTTCCTGTAGTAGCTCCTTCCGCCATTCAATTTTTTTTTTTCGTTTTTTTAGTGTCTGTTTTGTCTGTTTGTTTTGTTTTTTCAGGTGCTGTCTGGCAAACTTTTCGTGGATGATCTTGAGTTTGTATGTTCTTTTTGTTGGGGAGGCGACAAGCATGTGCCTCAGTCAGCGAGGCTCCCAGGGACCTCACAGAGGGAACTCCTATTTACTCTACCTGATTTACACAAGGACTTTTTGAAGCTGCTTTGAAAGCAACTGCTAAAAAAAAATATATAAAAAATATAAAACTAAAACTATTTTAAAAACTTGATTGATTGAAATGTGTACGGTCAGTGACGCTCTGGGTGAGTGCAGCTTAGGTCCAGGCCCACCTCGATCTACAGGCTGCAGAAGGGGGCACCTTGACTGCAGACAGGGGCATCTCAAATACTGCTTTCTGATTGACTAGACCAAGGGTCGGCAACCTTTTTTACTCAAAGAGCCATTTGGGACCGTCCCCCCAATGAAAAGAAAGCACCCGGAGCCACAACCCATTTTGACATCATTATATGTATATTATGCATGTATATATTATCCTATGTACAAAAAACTATTGCATTTATGAAAATGAAATCAACGAACTGCTGCAGAGAACACAGCATTTTATTTCTGCATGTAACAAAAGCATTTTACACTTGATTAATGCTTAGTTTCAAATAAAATACCCGGTGTCTATTTGAGTCCTCGTATATACGAAATAAAAATCCAAACTTACCCAACCCACTGAACAAAAAATGCAAACAGCCTGCAGTCACCTGTCCTCATATTTATGAGATAAAAAATCCAAACTTATCCAAATATTATCAACCAGCAATGAACGAACAATGCAAATAAAAAAAATAGCGCAGTCTGCTTCTGTCCCATCGCGTGTACTGGAGTGTGCAGCCAGCTGAAGTAAAAAAGGACTACTTCACTTAATATATAGTTATGTATTTATGTCACTTTTATATTTCACATACACGCATGCACGTACGTATGCATGCACACACACACATGGAAAATAATAACCAATTAAAATATTTATTTTACCTGGTTAGTGTGATTTTTGCTCTTGAACCTCTCTGCACAGCTTCTTCTAGTCAGGGCTGTAAGATGTCACCTTCATCTTCAAACAGGAACGTAAGCTGATGTCTGTGAGGCGTGATCGATGCTTGTTTTTAATACAGTTCATGTTGGAGAAGACCTGCTCACAGATGTATGTGGATCCGAAGATTGCCAGGACCCCAAATGCATACCTCTTCATGTTTATGTAGCTGTCGGGGATGGCATTCCATGTCTCAAACACAAGTTTGTCCTGTTTGGGAAGGTTTGCAATGTCGCTCCATTTGTGATTCTGAGCTAGAACGGCCTTCTGACGGGACACATTTTCTTGAACAGCTGTCCAGCTTTTGAACTTCAACACCCAGATGTCCTTGTCGGCGATGTCGGCCAGTTCCAACTCCAGATCAGGTTGACTTACACCTGCAAATGCAGTCATGTTCAACAGGGATGGATCGATGGTCAGGGGAGTGACAGGGAAGGATAAGGTGTTTTTTTCCTCTCTGAACTCACAGAATCGTTTTTTAAATGATGTTTGCATTGCAGTGATTACAGATTGCAAATACTGTGAATTTATGGCATTGCCAGCTTGTTGGAACTCTCTCAAAGCGGGGAAGTGATACAGTATACCTCGCTGTAAATCCTTTGCGAACACTGTCAATTTGCGCTCGAATCCCAACACCTCTTTCAGCATGTGCAGAGCTGTGCCTCCTTTCCCCTGAAGAGATGTGTTCAACGTGTTCAGGTGCGCTGTCATATCAACCATGAAGTATAGTTTTTCCAGCCTCTCTGGCTGATCCAGCTCAGGAAAAGTGAGCCCTTTGTTGCTGAGGAAAACTTTCACCTCTTCCAGACACGCTGCAAAGCGTTTCAGCACTTCCCCTCTGGACAGCCACCGTACTTTGTTATGACAACATCCATTACTTCTGTGCATTCTGGAGGAAATGTTTGCGCACACAATGCTTCTTGGTGGAAGATGCAATGGAACGTCAGCAACTTTCTATCCAGTGACTTCTGCAGTAAAGCCACAAAGCCCTTCTGAGCGCCCGTCATAGATGGTGCCCCATCAGTAGCCACTGACACCAGGTGGGTGGTCTTTATTTCGTAGGTTCTTAAACAATCCAAGACAGCCTTGCAGATGTCCTCCCCCCGTGTTTGGCCTTTTAACGGTATCAATTCAATCATTTCTTCCTGTGGCCCAGCAGCACTCACGTATCGGCAGAACAGTGCTATTTGTTCGATGTCATTTTTGTCTTTGGACAAATCACCGGCGATTGCATACGCCAAAGCTGAATTGATATCTTCAATCTGCTGTCTGGTGACGTTTTCTGCCATCTTCACAGTTCTGTCTTGGACAGTTTTTGCAGACAGAGGCATGTCTTTTATTTTCTGCAAAATGTCATCTTTGTTTTTGAAGTCCGCGAACAGATGTTGTGAAATCTTAATAAATGTTTCTTTGAGGTATTCTCCATCTGTAAATGGCTTCCCATGCTTGACTATTTCCTGAGCAGCCATGAAACTTGCACATGTAGTTGAATTTCCAGTCTTAATCCACTTCTTGAAGTGACTTCTGCTCACGTCAACATTCCGCATCAGCTCCGAAACGGCCTTTTTTCGCTCCTCTCCGTTGGGATATTTTTTAGCAAAGGCAGAGTGTTTGTTCTCGAAATGTCTCGCAACATTTGACTTTTTGTTGTTTGACAATTTTTCACCGCATATTAAGCAGACTGGTAAACCAGTTTCATCAGCAGTGAAAGCAAAAGAATCTGCCCACGTAGCATTAAACGTTCTGTTATCTTCAGAAATTTTCCTTTTCTTGGATTTATCCATTATTTACCATCCAGGCAGGGGTCAAAAAATCACGCTGGTAGAGTGCTGGAAAAACGCCGGCTGCCAGATGTGAGGGACGCCAGGAATTCGAATGTCGCACATCGGCGGATGTGACGCATATTTTGGGCGATAAAAATATTAAAAACTGTTAATTTTGATTTTACAAGTTTACCATAATCTTCAAATTCAGAATTATATTTTAAAATGAACAAACTAAAATAAAATTTATTTTTTATAAAATACTCATTATTTTCCTAAGTCACAGGGAGCCACAACAGAAGGATGAAAGAGCCACATGTGGCTCCGGAGCCATGGGTTGCCGACCCCTGGACTAGACGGTGTTGACTGAGGTCTGTATGTTCACGCCATGCATCCAGTGTTGCCAACTTAGTGACTTTGTTACCAAATTTACTGACTTTCCGACCATCTAGTAACTTTTCTCTAATACTTACGACAAATATTGCTATTCCTGGCGACTTATAGCAACATTTTTTGTTCTGGCTGACAGTTCTTCAGAAGGAGGAACCTGCCTTTCACTCTCTTCGCTGCCCTCGCATCACGCGCAAGGTTCTTCTTCTTCGTATGCTGTTTAATGACAGTTAAATGCAACCCTTCTTAATGGTGCATTACCACCAACAACTGGAAAGTAGTATAAACTATATAACGTTTTCCTATTCATTATTAGGGCCCGAGCACTCCACTGAAGCTGTGCGGTGAAGCCATGCATGTTTGTAGCTGTTGTGCAACCAGTTTGTCGTAGGAAAATTCAATTTGGTACACATGTGTAAAGTAACAAGCTGCAACTTTTATTAATATGAGCCCTGTTTCCAAAATAAACAGAAGTTGGTTATTTCGCAAAAACCTCTAAAAATGGGCGTTTTTGCTGGTACTACACTTTGACAACCTCCTCTCACAGATTTTATCCAAACATCTCCAAACTTCTTCAGTATCATCATACTTTATTATGTTAAATTGCGAAGCTTTTTAGGCAGGCTGAACAAAAGGATATGCATTACTGTGACTGCGCTCAAAGAATGGGCTCTTCAGCACCCCCTTAATTTTTACAAAAATCTTTGTTTCAGCTGTTTTGACCCCCTGAACATGTTTGAAAGCCCACCGCAAGCCCACAGGTCATCCTTGATAAACATGGCAATGTTACACCTGTGGTCATAGCATGAAAATTGTGTCCGCAGCACCCCCTGGAAAAAATGTTATGCTAATGCTATTTCGACCTAGAGACACGAAAATCAGTACAGATATGCATCGCCTGTATACAAGAACAAAAGTCTCCAGCAAAATGTAAAGGAAGTCCACCATTTTGATAAAGAAAAACAGCCATTTTGATAAAGAAAAACAGCCATTTTGAAGAAAAAAACATCACCTTGCACTTTTCCCAATGTCCAATTCAGCTGAAAATATGTGTGGGTACTCATAAGGCACTAGGGACAAAAAGTTATCAAAATTGCAGTAGTACATCAAATGGTCTTGGGGTGGCGCCCCCACAAATTTAACCTTGTCAGGCTGAACAAAAGGATATGCACCACTGTGATTGCGCTCTAATAATTGGCTCTACACCAATTGGATGTTACAAAAAATAATAATTTTAGCTGTTTTGACCCATTGGATATGTTACAAAGCTCACCAAAATTTGTCCGAAGGTCATGTTCAATAAGTATAGTGATCTAATATTGTCACTGCAAGTGTACCTTGGACGGCAGCTCTGCAGCACACCTTTGAATGTGAAAAAGCTTAACTCGCATTTTAACTCGCAAAATTTGCAGATCAAGCTGAATTTGGGACTGGTGACTCTTAAGGTATTAGGGACCAATATTTATCCAAATTTCAGAAGTTCGTCACACGGTCTTGCTATGGCACCATAATGAATTTGTGTGTATTTGTGGCTGTATCTCTCACATACTTCATCCAATGTACGTGAACAAAATGAACTATCGATAAATCTTACCACTTTTTCTGCTGATCCTGGCAAATTTGAGTTACTTTTTCCATTCTAGCTGACGGGCTCTTTGGACGGAGGAACGCGGCTGCAATGTCTGTGCTGTTCCTTTCTGTCATTCATTGTCTTTGCCCCCACCCCGGGCCTGCTCTTCTGTCAATGCCATTGATCCTCCTGGCCGGTGCGAGGTTTTTCCTCTTCATTTGCTGTTTAAAGGCAGTTTGCAAACCTTCTTAATGGTGCATTACCGCCACCAACTGGAAAGTAGTATGAACTATATATATATGAATGAGGGAAATTTAATCTTTACAATTATTATTAATTTATATTCTAAAATTATTCTTAGTCTTTTTAGGAAATAAAAGGATTGCCTTATACATTTTTGTTTCCTTTAAGATTTTCATTATTGTTATAGGCTCCGTTATTATTTCCCTAATCTCTAATATCTTTTTTCTTCCATTTCATGTTTTACATTTAATTACTACATGTTCTATTGTTTCCTCTACTCCACAATTATCACAATTCCCCATTTTCCCAGCACACGGTTTAGAGATTGTGGATTTTATTAAAAAAAAAAGACTACTATAAAATGTTTTGTTTACATTTTTGCGCAAGAATAGTAGCCTATGCCTGTGCAAGATTTCCAATCAGTCAGTCACTTTGACTTATGTCCTTTATGACTATGGGAAGCTCTGTTAGGAGCTCTCTACTCTCCACAGTCTTTTCAAAATGCCAAACAGTGAACGGGCTGATGATCATGTGATCACATTGCCACGCACAAACAGACGCAAGCGTGATGATCCTCCTGTTTTTTGCTGAAGCCTTTCAGGCCACCACCGGAGATGTTATAACTCCTGCCTGTAAGGGTCGACGAGTGCTTGTCTCCAGCATCAGAGGAGTTGAACAGGGACATGTATGCCGGCTCGCAACCCGCTTGCTTCCAGCTCCCCCTGTACGTCAGCTATCCGCCGCAGTGAGTTAACAGATGAAGTGATGCTTGTATCTTCTGAAGCCTCCTGTGCACCTCATGATGCGATCTCCACTGCTACATCGGAGAGAGACAACGCATCTCCAGAAGGAGACGGTACATCGCTCTCCCCCTCTGGGGTGCGGCGGAAGAGATGGTCGAGTTGCTTACCCAGGCTGCCAGAGAAATTGGGTTGCAGGTGGTCCCAAAATTTCCAGGCTGGACACATGGTTTGTGGGGTTGCGCCGGGATGAAACTCCACAGTCGCCTCCGATCCTGTTCTTCCCAAAAGTACATCGGGAACTGACACAAATGTAGAAGGCATCTCTAAAAGCGAGATTGGTCAGTCTCCTTTCTCTCACTCCCCTCTACGTAGCTAGGGAGTACGAAGCCATTCCCCGGTAGAGCAGGCGCTGGCGGTGCACTTTTGCCCCAGTAACCCTGACGCCTGGCATAAACAGCCGTTTGTGAAGCTCAACTGGACTGAAACTGACAAACATTCAATCCTGAAGAGAGATGAGGACAAGAGCGTCTTACAGGAAACGCAGACCATGCAGTATAAGTCTCCTTTTCTTGTCTATTTTCATAATAAAGGAAACCAGGAGCTTCAAATTGGCATTCGCCTGTTTGAAGAGATTGTTGTGAAGTATGACTGTTAACGTTAGCTTTTGGTTACAGTGAGAGCCAACTATGGGAAGGATATTGCCAGATAACATTAGAGGAAACGTTAAATGCTTCGTCTGCAGTGCCAATATTAATATCTTTAATATGTTAATGTTAGCTAAAATAATGATTTAAACAGCATAATGCTGAACATTAAGACATCACAACATTAAATGTCCACACTACTTCTGTCAGCGTAGTTAAAACAAAATGTAGACTGACTGGAAAAATCTTAAGCTGTAGTATTCCACTCTTTTATTGCTGTTAAGATATTAATAATATTTTAATTATGCAAGTGTTGGTAAAACAAAAACCATGGTGTAAACAGGACAGAAAACCTACATTGATAAAGTGAAGACTGCTGTTCAAAAGCGTAAGGTAAAGGTAAACGCAGTGCTGTATCACGTAGGGTTTCCCCTCTATTTGCGTTCCAGAACAGCACATTCCACTTTATACATTTGCTTTATTTTAGGATGCCTTGACTCTAATATTTTTATGGCACATTATTGGTAATCTACACATATGGTTCCCCTTGATTTGAAGTGGATTTTTGATATAATAATAATTTATTTCAATGACAGGCACTGGAAGAGGTGCGTGACGTGACATATGTATTATCGATCTACTCTGTTAATCGGTTACATTTTCAGTAGAATACTGGATTACTAAAATATGCGATAGCTACAGCCCTAGTTATTTTTAAATTGAAATATTGGATATTACAATACAAAAATATGGAGCAGTGCCAAAATAAGAATATTACAGTATATAGTGCAATAATTAAAAATAATATTTAAAAATAAATTAAAAATAAAGAAAGAAGGAAGACAAAAATAAGACAATTCAGGCATCAATTTTGCAGGGGGTTACTTTAAATCACAGAAGTCTTTGAGCAAGTTTGCTAATATGGGAGTGTTTTTGTCCATTAGGTTGCATAGTGAAGAAGTAGCGATCATTGGGTCATTTAGAAAGTGTGTAAGGGAAGGAGATGTTTTCAAAAAGCGACATTTGTGTAAAAAGAATTTAGTAAATAGGATTATTTCACAAATGTTTTTTACAAGATTGTTCACAAATGTTGCATGCAGTCTTTTCTCAGGACTCCAAATTGAATATGTTTAAAGGTAATGCGTTCAATGTCAATATTTATCAATGAAAGTCTATGCATTATGCATTAGAGTCCAACAATGACTACAGCATGTACAACTGAAGAAGACATGTGCAGTATTTGCAGAATGGACAAATGTTATCCTCAAAGCCAAATTTCAATCTTGTAAACTCTTTTGATGAATATATGCCATACAAAATGTAAAAATTCAGTTCTTTCACTTTTGGAAGGGTTGGAAAGGTTAGTTGAGTAGAATCAAAGTCTTGACAGGGTAAAGTGTTGTCTGGTACTGTAAGGATGGAGTCTATGAATAACAACCTTTCTTATGATCCAGTTTGTACATTTTCTGTCTCTGACTCTGACTCTAAAAACAGGGATAGAAGTAAAAAGAAAACAGAGTGAGAGGGCTTTTTTCAGAGTTACTAACAAGCTCTGGGGAATAGCATTTGTTACAGTGAAAAATTCTTTAAGATGACATGAGATATTATGTTTCAAACAGAAGTCAGTCATATACATCAAAGAGATAATATTGTGCTCAAACCAATTTTTAAGGAGAAGATGCAAAATAAAACAATTATTCCAAATGCAAGTTTTGTGTAAGGACTGAAGTTGTGAGAGAAAGCTAGTTTGTAACACATTAAAACCGGCTGATAAAAGGAAGATAGCTTGAGAGAAAGTTTGGAGATTTCAAAATCACATCTAATAAAAAATTCAATACTACTTTATCAAATAGTGAGGATGCATTTGTAAACCATATACTATTTGTGTCGTTAAGGAATGATCGTAGCCACTGAATTTTTAGGACACTATTCATCAATTCCAAAACAATATCATTCAAACCTCCTTCTTCATATCTGCGAACCATGTAATTTTTGTTTATGTAGTGATGTTTGTTTTTCCAAATAAAGTTAAAGATAGTTTTTTTTTATATTCAATTTTAGTCAGAAAGAGTCTTCCAAAAACAGAGATAACTCTTTGTAACTAACTGTTAAGCAATGATTTGCCTTTTAGAAATTTGTTTTCCTGATTGTTATGGGTATTATCTTTGGTGATAGTTATTCCTAAATATTTAACAGGATTCTTAACAGAGATATTGCATATAGAATCTAAAGTATTACTATTCTTATTATGAATGCTGTAGGGAAGACTGTGGACAAAATATTATTATTATCATGTTCCTGGACTATTTGATTCCCATTTATGATCCCAATCTGGGCACAAATGCCCACTCTGATACAAAGAAGGCCGGACGCCTGGCCTACTCTTCAAAACCTTCGGATCTCTTCATTAGATTTTATCTGGCATCATCTCAACACACGGCAACACTGGCAAGGAAAGCCACAAACAGGCACTCTCAATTTACTTCTGACTCTGCGCAGTTCAGAATTGACATAAGTCTCCTTGAGTTTTACTCTCACAGATAAAATAAAGTCTAGTTGAACGTTGAGATGTTGCAGTAATCAACTCAAATGCTGTTTTCCTTTTGCTCTCATGTGAATGTGTGTGTGAGTGCGTTTTAGTTAGTTAAGTGTTTTATGTCTGTTAGTAAATAAACTGTTTGTCTCAAAAATACAGATCCTGTGTCACATATCTTTGCTGACATCGAAACTAGATCCTAGCTTATATTAAAGTCAATATCTCATCTCATCTTATTCCGCTTATCCGGGGCCGGGTCGCGGGGGCAGCAGTCTAAGCAGGGATGCCCAGACTTCCCTCTCTACAGACACTTCCTCCAACTCCCCGGGAGGGATCCCGAGGCGTTCCCAGTCCAGCTGGGAGACATAGTCCCTCCAGCGCGTCCTGGGTCTTCCCCGGGGCCTCCTCCCAGTGGGACATGCCCGGAACACCTCCCCTGGGAGGCGTCCAGGAGGCATCCGGAATAGATGCCCAAGCCACCCCAGCTGACTCCTCTCGATGTGGAGGAGCAGAGGCTCTACTCTGAGCTCCCCCCGGGTGACGGAGCTTCTCACCCTATCTCTAAGGGAGCGCCCAGCCACCCGGCGGAGGAAGCTCATTTCGGCCGCTTGTATCCGGGATCTTGTCCTTTCGGTCACGACCCAGAGCTCATGACCATAGGTGAGAGTAGGGACGTAGATCGACCGGTAAATCGAGAGCTTCGCCTCTCAGCTCAGCTCCCTTTTCACCAAAACAGATCGATACAGCGACCGCATCACTGCAGATGCTGCACCGATCTGCCTGTCGATCTCGCGCTCCATCCTCCCCTCACTCGTGAACAGGACCCCAAGATACTTGAACTCCTCCACCTGAGGCAGGAGCACTCCACTAACCTGGAGAGGGCAGGCCACCTTTTTCCGGTCGAGAACCATAGCCTCAGACTTGGAGGTGCTGATCCTCATCCCAGCCAATTCACACTCGGCTGCAAACCGCCCCAACGCACGCTGGAGGTCCAGGCCAGAAGAAGCCAACCGGAACAGAAGAGATGAAATCCTGAGGTCCCAGAACCGGACCCCCTCAGGCCCCCGGCTGCGCCTGGAGATTCTGTCCATAAAAACTATGAACAGAACCGGTGATAAAGGGCAGCCCTGCCGGAGGCCAACGCGCACTGGGAACAGGTCTGACTTTGTGCCAGCAATGCGGACCAAGCTCCTGCTCTGGTTGTACAGGGACCGGACAGCCCTTAGCAGGGAGCCCCAGACCCCATACTCCCAGAGCACCTCCCACAGGACCCCACGAGGGACACGGTCGAACGCCTTCTCCAAATCCACAAAACACATGTGGACCGGTTGGGCGAACTCCCATGACCCCTCGAGGACCCTGCAGAGGGTATAGAGCTGGTCCAGTGTTCCATGACCAGGTCAAAACCCGCATTGTTCCTCCTGCATCCGAGGTTCGACTACTGGCCGAACTCTCCTCTCCAGCACCCTGGCATAGACTTTCCCCGGGAGGCTGAGGAGTGTGATCCCCCGGTAGTTGGAACACATCCTCCGGTCCCCTTTCTTGAAAAGAGGGACCCCCACTCCGGTCTGTCATTCCAGAGGTACTGTCCCTGACCGCCACGCGATGCTGCAGAGAAGTGTCAGTCAGGACAGTCCCAGAGCATCTAGGCACCTGAGGTATTCAGGGCGGATCTCATCCACCCCCGGTGCCTTGCCACTGAGGAGCTTACCAACCACCTCAGTAACTTTGACTTGGGTGATAGACGAGTCCACCCCAAGTACCCCAGCCTCTGCCTCCTCAACAGAGGATGTGACAGTGGGATTGAGGAGACCCTCAAAGTATTCCTTCTGCCGCCCGACCACCTCCCTGGTCGAGGTCAACAGCTCTCCACCTCCACTGTAAACAGTGTTGGTGGGGCACTGCTTCCCCCTCCTGAGGCGCCGGACAGTTTGCCAGAATTTCTTTGAGGACGACCGATAGTCTTTCTCCATGGCCTCCCCGAACTCCTCCCAGGTCCGAGTTTTTGCCTCTAACACAGCATTGGCTGCTGCGCGCTTGGCCTTCCGGTACCGGTCGGCTGTGTCCGAAGTCCCACAAGCCAAGCAGGTCTGATAGGACTCCTTTTTCAGCTTGACGGCATCCCTTACTTCCGGTGTCCACCACCGGGTTCTGGGATTGCCACCACGACAGGCACCAGAGACCTTACGGCCACAGCTTCGCACCACGGCAGTGACAATAGAGGTGGAAAACATGGTTCACTCGGACTCCATGTCTCCAGCCTCCCCCGGTATCTGGTTGAAGCTCTCCCGGAGGTGGGAGTTAAAGCTCACTCTGACAGGGGGCTCGGCCAGACGTTCCCAACAGACCCTCAACGTACGTTTGGGTCTGCCAGGTCTTTCCAGCCTCCTCCCCAGCCAGCGGATCCAACTCACCACCAGGTAGTGATCGGTTGATAGCTCAGCCCCTCTCTTCACCCGAGTGTCCAAAACACATGGTCGAAGGTCAGATGATACGACAACGAAGTCAATCATTGACCTTCGGCCTAAGGTGTCCTGGTGCCACGTGCACCGGTGGACACCCTTGTGCTTGAACATGGTGTTCGTTATGGACAAACCGTGATGGGCACAGAAGTCCAATAACAGAACACCACTCAGGTTCAGGTCGGTTAGGCCATTCCTCCCAATCACGCCCCTCCAGGTGACTCTGTCATCCCCCACGTGCGCATTGAAGTCCCCCAGGAGAACGATGGGGTCCCCGGTTGGAGCATTTTCCAGCACCCCTCCCAGGGACTCCAAGAAGGCAGGGTACTCTGCACTGCTGTTGGGCCCGTAGACCGTAACCACAGTGAGAGACCTGCCCAACCCGAAGGCGGAGGGAAGCGACCCTCTCGCTCACAGGGGAGAACTCCAACACATGGCGGCTGAGCTGGGGGGCTATGAGCAGGCCCACACCAGCATGCCGTCTCTCACCGCGGGGGACGCCAGAGTAGTGAAGAGACCAGCCCCTCTCGAGAAGCTGGGTTCCAGAGCCCCGTTTGTGCGTGGAGATGAGCCCGACAATCTCTAGCCGGTAACGCTCCTCCTCCCGCACAAGCTCAGGCTCCTTCTCCCCTAGCGAGGTGGCATTCCATGTCCCCAGAGCTAGCTTCTGTGGCAATGGATTGGGCCGCCGAGGTCCCCACCTTCGGCTGCCGCCCAGATTGCAAAGCACCGGCCCCTTACGGTCCCTCCTGCGGGTGGTGGGCCCACTGAAGGGCGATCCCACATGGCCTTTTCGGGCTGGGCCCGGCCGGGTCCCATGGGAAAAGACCCGGCCACCAGACGCTCGCCTGCGAGCCCCAACCACAGGCCTGGCTCCAGGGTGGGGCCCCGGTGACGCCAATCCGGGCGACGTCGCGAAATCTGCTCTTGTCATCGTATGAGGTCTTCTGAACCGCTCTTAGTCTGACCCGTCACCTAGGACTTGTTTGCCTTGGGAGACCCTACCAGGGGCAGCAAGCCCCCGACAACATAGCTCCTAGGATCCTTCGAGCACGCTAACCCCTCCACCACGTTAAGGTGGCGGTTCAAGGAGGGGAAATATTTAAAGTCAATATTTTGATTTAAAATGTTTGACATATAACTACTTAGGCTATACTTTGATTCTCTCTGGGGTTCAAGGTAGTGAATCTAAACCAAGCTAAATCATTACAGGTGATTTCTCTTTTAATCGCTACTTAAACTCCCTTCCACAATTCTTATAATACGTCGAAATTGACATTCCCACAATTTAGCCCCACGTTCCTACAATTCTGAAAAGCTTGCATTGATTTATGTTGAGGTGCAGTCCAGACAGGCATGGACTGGCCATTGAGCGTACCGGGCAATGCAAATTTTTGGGCCGGTAATAAAACAAAAAACAAAAACACATTATCAGCCATGACGACAGCGTTTATGACATATGAATCGTGGCCCATGATTTTCTTACCAGACACTAGACTAGTCCAACGATATCAAAATAGTTCATATAAACACAGACTCAAATTAATTAACTCTATTAAAATAAAAGTTCTCATGGTTATTGAGAGACCACCTTAAAATACTAAACAAATATAACGTTTACAAGACCATAATGTACATAAAGAGAGAATTAATTAATTAATTTAAGTAAATGCATTATTAAAAATCCTAATGATCAAAAATTTCTATTAATTTGGTGGTGTGCAGGGATAAACACAAATATGTATTAATACAATTAATAAAGGTTTACTCCCTTGTCTTTTTATTTGATATCAGATCAATAGAAAATGTATAATTTGAAATAGCAACTTCGATCAGAAAGTACATGTCATTGCTGATGTGAAACAATTCGCTACAATGTGTTTTGTTAATGGATCAACCCCATATAAAATGAAAGTAAAAATGATGGACGGTAAACATGTAACTCAGTAATAGTCATGTGTGCCATCGCACATCTTGTAAATAACCATGGTGGCCCGCAATGGTCAAAAATGCCAGGGCCTTTTTAGGTCCCAGTCCAGCCCTGAGTCCAGATGCAGTTGATAAAAGCACAACTGTTTAAATAGCTTCATTAAATTGATTCTTATCTTTTAGAAAGAGAGTTGTGTCATCCGCCAGTTGGCTAACTGAAATTTGTTTCTAAAACAACTTAAGTTTCTCAAAAGTTATCGGCTATATTAATCAAAATAGTGAGGATCTCTACAGCCAAGATGAATAGGAAAAGGGAGATGGGACAGACTTGCCTAATTACTTATGAAATGTTAAATCTTTGAGTAGTCCGTGTGACAGTGAAATAGAACTATTAATGCCTTTATTTAAAATTTTTATGCAAAATGTGAATTTACACCAAAACCAAAAAAGTCAAATATAAAATGATGTTCAATCTGTCCATTTTTTTCTAAAATAAAAAATAATATGTAACCTTCGTCTTCAATCCATTCACAATAATCTAAGATATCTAAAACTAACCTTATCTTAACCATAACCTAATCTTAATATCCGCCTCACATGAATCCCTAAAGTTGGGATTAATTTGCGGTATTTCACCACTTAGACTCAAAGAAAATTTCACCATCTTTAGCAGAAATAACTGTGTACACAACTAGACTACACAACTGTGTACACAACTAGACTACACAACTAGACTACACAGCTGTGTACACAACTAGACTACACAGCTGTGTACACAACTAGACTACACAACTGTGTACACAACTAGACTACACAACTGTGTACACTACTAGACTACACAACTGTGTACACAACTAGACTACACAACTGTGTACAAAACTAGACTACACAGCTATGTACACAACTAGACTACACAGCTGTGTACACAACTAGACTACACAACTGTATACACAACTAGACTACACAACTGTGTACACAACTAGACTACACAACTGTGTACACAACTAGACTACACAGAAAGGGTGGTTAAGAAGCAAACCAATCGAGCACTGGCTGGTGGCAGGTAAATGGCATGATTGCATTAGTGATGATGAGAGACACAAGAAAAACAATTAGTACACACAAGACAGGGAGATAAAAAATGCCCACATACTAAAAAAATGCCCACATACTCAAAAAGGGTTAAAAATTCCCCTCAAAGAAAAATTAAGCTCTACATCTCAGAAGTGCGATGAATGCAGGTCACATGCTGCCCAGTGCTGTCTTCCGCCTGAATTTCAAATGTTGAATCTGTATTTCTGGTGGGCGTTTTTCATATCTTGACATTTTTTGGTATCATGAAGCAAAATGCCTCTGCGTGGCATTTTGAATCTTGAATTTTCCATAACGTGAAGCATTCGTATCTCGAGGTACCACTGTAATGTGAATACAAAAAATCCTACGGCAAGAGAAAGCATTGACTGGCTTGTACCAGGCTTCTCCAGGCTGACGATGGATGGAAGAGATGCAACAGCAAAAAACAATATCACACTAAATAAATTATTTTGGTATTATTGAACAATGATTGGAGAATGAACATAATACATTTACTTAATTTATGTGAGCAATTGATCATGTAAAAATTGTTAAAAATGATCTGATCTATGATCTGATCAATATTTTGCTTTGTTTTTTTTTTGTTTTTTTTAGAAATGATCCGTTCCACCACTCCATTTCCTTTGGTTAGTCTATTCTTCATGATTATTGGCTTTGTGCTGAGTAATATTGGGCATATCCGCCCTCAGCAAACGATTCTGGCCTTCATCTCTGGAATCTTCTTCATCCTGTCTGGTTAGTGATACTATAACTACAAAATCTGATGCATAGTGGTGGTTAATTTTTGAAACTACATATTATATGTCATGGGCAAGGATTGTGTATTAAGATTATGATCACGGTTTCAATTTCTCATGTTCAAATATTCTTGCTCATCAAGTTAAATATAACAGCTAAAGCATAGTACCAACGATGATCTCTTGTGGATGTTTCTGCTGTTCTTGATTGATGTAGTAAAAAGTATTATTGACACATCAAAGTCACCAATCAAACACAGACTGCAAAATTAACATCAACAGAAAACTCTGTATTTACTTGAATTGTTAATCCAATATATTTCCTTTCACTAGAAAAAAAAAAAATTTCTTGTTATAAAGGAATTAAATAGTTCAGTTTACAGTCATTAGCAGACATTGAAAAATGTACATGTGTTAATCCTACAGATGTTGAAGGGTATCAGGAATAAAATTATGAAATAGTTTGTTTGTGTATGTTAAAGCTGAAAATATTTAATAATTTATCATATTCAGTAGCGTTGCTCCGTATATGCAGAGTACGCAGTCTGCATAGGACATAAACTGGCAAGACGGGGCACTATTATGGTGTTTGTTCACCAAAGAAAAAATATATATAATAAAGAAATGTTAATAGTTATCCATTAATAATATATTACTAATATCAAATATATTTATCTGCATGTATTTTGTATTTAAATTTACAAATTCCTAAGTTCTATAAATGCCTTTAATGAAAGGCACTGAGCAATTGTGAGTTGAACTACATGTCACAAGTTGTGAACCATATTCAACCCCGCCTCCACCCCTTCAACCTTGCTCTCATTTCATGTTTTTAAATGATGGATGGAAAGGACATTCATTTAATCAATCAGCAATTAAATGCAAAGAGAGAGAAAATTTGTAGGTGTAGCTGTAGTTTCTATAGTGTTTGCACAGAAAGTGTAATTTCACAAACCCTCTGACTAATGACTGAACATCAGTTACTGCCCATTCTTCTTTATTTCAGACTTTAGCTTCAATATCTTGTACACAAACCGGTAAAATTATTGTATCATACAAATTATATATTGTTTATGTATTATATTGTATCCTTTCTGTTTGATACAGGTCTGTCCCTGGTTGTTGGTCTGGTCTTGTATATATCCAACATCAATGATGAGATGATGAACAGAACAAAAACAAATGAAACCTATTTCAGTTATAAATATGGACGGTCTTTTGCCTTTGCTGCAGTTTCCTTCCTGCTCACTGAGGTAAAAAAAATGCATCTTTCTTTATATTTACTATGTTTGTATTAACAAACTAACATTCATTTACTATACTTATTTACTACATAACTATAAAAAAAACTACTTTCTTTTTTTCCTTCTCTGTCTTTATCTTCTTCCTCACTGCTTTGGTTTATTGATCAGTTTACACAATTTCTATTATGAGAAGCTGAGATAGACTCTGACGGTGTAACAAATTGCATATTGTCTCTCTCCCTAATGTATGTCGCTTTGGACAAAAGCGTCTCCCAAAAGCATAAATGTAAATGTAATGTAAGTGTTTGACAAACATTTCAAACCTGACAAAAATATAAACATTTGGACCTTGTGTAAAATGGCTGAATTAGATGTCATCAAATTTAGTCAAATTCATAAATTGTATGGTCAAAGAATGACATTTTTACTCAGTTACTGATGTTATGTAGAAGAAGCAGCATACATTGGAGCAAGCAAATACGTATGGTTAACACTCATACACATTCTCTTCAGTCTTTGTAGTAATAAAGCAAGTTAATGTATATACCTCTCACATCCTTGTTTCTGCCAAAAATTTAATTTTCAGGTCCACATTTTACAGCAAGTAGTCGGCATTCAGAAGATGTGGTTTGAAATAATAAAAAAAATCTAGCTTTTAGAATTTGGAACTTTAGTATAGATTAGGACTTAGTGTGACTATTGTGAGTCTTCTAGCCTGTTTAGCAGGAAGTCACAATTTACTTGTTTGCTTCAGGTTTGCTAAACAGCAAGTCGGCTGTTTGGAACTGGCTCATGTGTTAAACCGGATGTACAAGCCTAAGAATTGAGTGTTGCGGAAGGGTGTGAGCGAACCCATTTGTCAACAAAGCATTCATAGTTGTGTGTACCATGCTGCACCGTCTATGCTCTGATCAGTATTGCTGTGAAAAGAATGTCAACTGCTAGCAAACTGTCTGTGTTTTAACCCCACATTCTCAGAAGACACTCAGAAAGAAAGACCAGACAAAAACTTTTAATCTAGCTTCTTTTACTCATGGATCTTAAGGAGCATAAAAACCATACAGCTTGAAGACCAGGTACAAAACCTTCTTTAGACAAAGGACTGTTCTATGAACAAGTTATGACTTAAACAAATGTTGAGTTAAATCACTCAATAGACAAAATAACCACAAAACCAAAACAAAATCACAGATGCTAACAAAAGAAAGGTTTTATTTACCCTATCATAAAAAGTGTTAATATAACTTCTGACATACATCCGCTGCTGCCAACGCCAACTCAGCACAGATAACAAAGGAAGTTGATTTACTTATTTTACTTTATAGCTGAGCTTGCTCTCCAGCCTTGACGCAAGGTTAGAAAATTTCAGAGGGGTCAGCATGAGGTTACGTAAGCATGTAACCTTCACAGAGGGCAATGCGTAGAGTTGATGCAGAAGTATAGATCGGCCTTTAGAATGAATCTGAAAATCCTGTTGTACTCATGTGGTAATGTACAGTACAGCTCTTGTTAGTTTTCCATATCTTATTTTAAAAGATGTTGATAGCTGCAAAATAAAGTACTCCTAAAAACATGAAGAAGGTTTGCAGTTGAGTTTGTAAATCTATCTGACCTCACTTCACAAAGCTCAATGGCACTTTTCCAACTGTCCTGTGTTCATTGATTTGGAGTTCCACATTTAAGTGTGGCTTAAATTTGAACTCTTCATACATCAAGCCGAGCGCACACTACATGACTTATAATAATTTAAGGAAATCTAGTTTCAACACACATTGACATTCTTCGCAATTTACCTTCCCTCAAATCCTAAACATGCAGACACTACAGGATTCAACAATCATGTGGAACGCAAACTACAGGATGTTACTACTCACTAATGTGCAAGGCTCGAGCGTAAAAAAGAATAGATTGCGACCAGAACTTGCATTGGCCTTTTATTGCATTTGTCACAAGTACTCTTATAACAAAATAATTCATTCATAAAACAGTATGCCGACATTAGAAAGGTCTCAGTTTAAGCCCTGTATGATTTAACATGTCAAAACGTAATGTTAGCTGAGGAGCCTTTTTTCTTGCTGTTTCTTGAACTCAAATTTCATTTCAGACTCTGATTTTTAAAGATTTTAAAAACAATTTTAAAGCATTTAGAGCTAGACTAGCTTGAGAGCGCTGGTCAGTAGGTGTATGCCGAAAGCTCATCTGTGGGAGGGACTGGTGTAAACACTGCATTTTGCTGGGCCAAAAACAAGGTGATTTAAAGACTTTTTAAATGAAAAAGTGTTACTTTTTGAAATGTATTACCAGTACAGCGCAAGTATAGAGTCCATCATATATAAGACCAAACATAACTTAGCATCTAAATACCTAACAGACACGATCAGTGAAAACACACCAAACAGAGAACTGAGATCCCTCAGATCAAATAAATTATATCTACCCCGAGTTAATTCCAAACAGCCCACAGATGGAACCAGCCTTTAGAGGAGATATTTGTTTTAATCAATGTTTTTAAATGTTCAGTTTTTAATCACTATGATTTTATAAAACTTGTTATCCTTGACTTTGTTAAATATACTTTCTTTTTATTCTTTGTTTCCAATGTAAAGCACTTTGAATTACCCTGTGTAGGAAATGTGCTAGACAAATAAACTTGCTTTGCCTAGTATAGAGTGCTCAAATATTGATTCTAAGTGCTATAACAAAGGCATAACAAGGGACCTTTAAACTATTGTAAACATAATGCATACATTTTGCCAAACTGCAAAATCATGTTTAATGCATTTTATGAAAAACTTTATAAAACCATTTCAATCCAACAGTTGTTAAATGAGTAATTTAAAGCTGTCTTTTGGTTGGGTTAAAAATTATATTTGGGGTTACAGGTGTGTACATAACACAGGATAAATCAGGTTATAAATCTTATTATGAGGTATTTTAATTAATAATTTATTAGGTTTTAATTACTAGTGTTTAAGTTGAGCAGTTTAAATTAATTATTTAATCAAACATGATTTTTCAAATCGCTAACGGTGGCATACAAAACTATCTCCAAATCAGCCCGTTTACCTTCACAAGCTCATACACTCCTACATGTCCTGCATAAGCCTGCGCTCAGAGAAGGAACAACGACTTGTGGTTCCGTCCCACAAGGGCAGAAGATCTCTCAGCAGAACCTTCTCTTTCACTGTCCCTGGATGGTGGAACAAACTCCCTGATCCAGTCAGGAAAGCAGCAACACTAACAGCTTTCAAAAAGCAACTGAAAACTATACTTATTTACTACATAACTATAAAAAAATGACTTTCTTTTTTTCCTTCTCTGTCTTTATCTTCTTCCTCACTGCTTTGGTTTATTGATCAGTTGATACAATTTCTATTATGACCAAGCTGAGATAGACTTTGACGGTGTAACAGATTGCATATTGTCTCTCCCCTAATGTAAGTCGCTTTGTACTAAAGCATCTGCCAAATGAATAAATGTAAATGCTATGATGATGCAGGTAACATGAAATCAAGTATTTTTTAGTGATTTGTAAAGTTAGCTGCGAGTGAAGTTTTTATGAAGATGGAGGTTTGTGGTAGTTTTCCAGCAATTGAACAAGTGTCTATGAATAAAAGTGTTAATCATTAGTTTGGAACAAACAACTGCAGCAACGACTCAATAAAAGCAAACTTTCATTATTCAATGAACACAACGTACCATTTATTCAGAATTATGATGATTACGATGAGTTTAAAGTTCAAATACCACCAGACAGGGAAGTACAGTTCTCACATTACTTTCGGAGGGCTTGTGATATGTTCAGGTCGGTTGTCGATGTTATAATAAACTATCGACATTAGTGAATTGGTCTGCTGGTGCAAGCTTTATGACGCAGAATCTTGGAGGGCTTCACACATCACGCTTGCTCTGGCCAATCAATGAGAATGGTGTTTGTACCTGTTATGGTGTAGGTTACATAACCTCCTTGCTGCAGGTAGTAAATATGGCATCCGTTCAATGGCCAGAACACACTGGAAAAGCACAAAATACCATGCGGAACTTGCCATTGGAGCCACAATCACAGCAGATATATACCGGCCCAAGGCAAGCTTAAGAGCCCCCACTAATCAAATTCGTTGCTTGTTTCAGCTTCTCAGGACAATATTTCGGCCTTTTAATAAATGCCTGAAGCTCCATGCACACCAAAAAGCCAAGCATGTTGTGTCCTTATCTTTGAACGAACTGGAAAATAATTTTTTAAAGACATGGGCAGGTTTGAATTAATACGTTTTGTGCAAGACAATTTGTGAAAGCTAGAGAAAGGGATTGTCTGGTCTTTTATCTCCCACAACCATAAGGGAGAGATTTTATTTCTGAAAGAGTCTGAAAGATCTAAGCTTCACTGGGTTTGTCATTTCTAGCCTAAACAAGTAATGAACTAAATTAACTAACTGCATAAACGATTTTAAAATGTTATGATTCCTTTATGACCCTACACAATGTATATGTTTAAGCAATTCAGCCTGTCCTATAAGACATAGTACATTGTGTAACTATTTGAACTATAACATTTTCATTTGCAGTGGTCTTAAAATTAACTGCTAATATGTTTTCAAATTGAAGTCATATTTACTGTAGCTAATCAAATAGCTGCAAGAATTAATTTCTTTCTATGTGTGTCTCCACCAGGTAGCAGGAGTAATGTCTGTGTATCTGTTCATGAAGCGCTACACAACAGAGGAGATGTTCAGGCCTCACCCGAGCTTGTACCGTCCCCGTCTCAGCAACTGTTCAGACTACTCCGGCCAGTTCCTACATCCTGATGCCTGGACGCGTGGACGCAGCCCTTCAGACATCTCCAGTGAAGCGTCACTCCAGATGAACTCCAATCTCCCTGCACTTCTCAAATGTCCTGACTATAGTCAGATGTCGTCATCCCCCTGCTGAGATTTTTCTTACCTGTCAGTGATTATATAAATATAAATACATTATGTCAAGAGCTCAGGTATCACTGAAAAAACAGCTTTCAATTAAGAATCCTAACATTTTGGCACATGGCCTCGGCTCTTAATTAATTTTTTATAATGATTGCAACCTTTAAGTTAAACGCCCTGATATGAAACCTCACTCTGCACAGACCATTTTTAGGGTTTTACAGAAATGTGTCCTGCTGTTTGGCCTGTCTCATGACCAAACACCTTTTCAAAGGTGCTTGAGGCAGCCCTCAACCAATACAACAAGAAGGTTCAGATCCTGGCATACCTAGACAACTGGCTCATCTTTGTCCAGGCTGAAGGTCTCTACACATCTATCTGAATATTGGTACAAAGTTGACAAAGTTTGTGCATGAACATGCCTCGATCAAAAAGCATGGGTGCCAACGGGAGCTCACGAATCAAACGAAAAATGAAAAAGAGTTCAGCTCTGCCATATTGGAGAGAACGGCCAATGAAAGCTGGCTGTTTTGATGATGTGAATGGTACATGAAATGGAGCTCAATACACACTTCCATCTCACAACAAAAAGAAGAGCCTGTGAAAGAGGAGAATGTAAACATTAAGAAGCTTGTATTGCTGCTGTCTGACCATCAAGAGTTGTTCCACAAAGCCCTCGAAGATTATAAAACAAATCGCCATGTCTGTTATCCTTTGAGAGGTGATGGAAGTTTGGTTAATTTTTGGTGTTGGTTCTTTTGAGTCTTGTTTGTTTAAAAGAATGATTCATTTGAACAATTTGTTTATATCATTCACATGGGGGAAAAAACTGATGTACTTGCAAGACAAAAACCCCCAAATTGAGCAAAATACAGTAATCTCAGTAAATAAACTCACTCACCTGTGTGTGTCAACCAAATAAATCGATTCACTCCCTAAAAAGAGTTATTACTACCGAGTCAGATTAGCTTGCGAAACGCACACTGCAGAGATCCCATCCAAATGTATGCGTGAATCTCAATTTGCATTGATGTGTAGAGACTTTCTAAAAGTCCATATGTTAATTCAGATTTAGAGCGCTTCTTTTCTATTTGTGAAGCTAAACTTGTTTGGCAAGGGAGCACATATCACTTTTTGAGCAGATGATTCTGATGCTATCCAAGTTAAATTACTGTCAACTACTGTCACACCAAAAGGCCACCCAAGGTCATAACATTTTAAAATGCAAAACACCTTGAATGCAATTCTATTACTGGAGATTCTGTATATACATGTTACTTGTAAAAAGTTGAGTGGATTAATCCCTTAAAATATTGTTGTGCGTGTATTTATTTTATTGTAAAACTGTTAAAAAAGAATAAAATTAAGCTTTCCAAATCATATATTTTGTGTGTAAACTGTATTTTATAATTATTAAATGAAATATATAGTTTTTTATTTTTTCATACTAGTAAACTTTCCATGATTTTATAAAACATCAAAAAAGTTAATATGATATTTAAATATAAAAAAAAATCACCTAGTTAAGAAATTACAACATAACCTGAGAAAACAACTTATACGTAAGATTATACGTATGATGATACTTATCACCAGGGATCAGCCACACAGTTTCACCCCTGAAATATACTGAAAAACAACACACAAAATGTTTATTTTTCAAATGTAGCAATGCTCGTTATTTGATGACACTCCCAAACTCCTCCCTTTCTTTTGTCAAAATCAAATAAATATTTATTTGTGAAACTAACACATTATTCTTTGATCAATTCTTTCTTGTATACTTAACAGATAATCCTAACCATTACTTTCAATTGAAACAACCAGCACTAAACATATGTACAAAATCTCCAAAGATTCGCAGAAGATTCACATATGATTTTTCTCTGACACTCCTCGGGAGATATATTCCGATGGGAGTCAGCTGCATGGGCTCAGAATACCCCTTGGCTACCATGGGTGGTGAACCGGCTGAGGCGAAACCCTCCATTGACTCGGGGAACTGAAGAACGGGAACGAGTGGTGAGCCTCTTTTCCATGCATAAGGCGAGCTCTACCAACCGGTCAAAGCTCTCTCTCGGGCAGATCGTGGCCGAATAGCTCTCCTCGTAGCTTGGAGTTGAGCCCATCAAGGAAATGAGCACAGAGAGCTACCTCATTCCAATCGGCTGTAGAAGAGAGGGTACGGAACTCTATGGTGAAATTGGCTGCTGAATGATGACCCTGCAAGAGAGTAACGAGCTGTCTCGAAGCCTCTTCACCGATGCTCGAACAGTCGAAGACCTTTATCATCTCAGCTTTAAAGGCGTCATAGGGAAAGCAAAATTTTGCCCCAGCCTCCCAGACTGCAGTTCCCCAGCTCCAGGCCCTCTCCTTGAGAAGAGAGATGACAAGTGACCAGGGCTAGTTCCTCTGCATAGGTGGAGGGCTGGAGGAAGAAAACAATCTCACACTGGAGGAGAAACGCACGACACTCCGCTGGCTCACCAGAGTAACATGGCGGGTTATTAACCCTAGGTTCTGCTGCCCCTTGGGTCGGCGAAGCTCGGGGATAGCGCAGCGCGATGAGCTCGAGGACCTGGGCGGAGAGCGAGTCCATCGCTTGCCTGGCCGAAGCAAGCTCCTCCGCGTGGTGTCCGAGCAGGATACCTTGTTGTTCCATGGCACAGCGGGTAGGGGAGTCCCTCGCTGGATCTATGGAGGTGTGAGTTATTCTGATGTTTGTAGGTAGTAAGGAGGACCCAGAAGCAAGGGAATCGGTACCAAGAGTCTTTAATAACTTGAACGGGCAAAACAAAACAGCTGTTCAACAGAACAGGAGGAACAGGTCAAAGTCCAAAAACATAACTAAGGCTAGGCTATGGAGCACAAACCCAAACAAACGGTGATTGGTTTTCCTTCAAGGGGTGTAGGCAGAGTGATTCTGAGCGGTCAGCCCACCGCGATCCTCTGTTCCTCCTGTGAGGGCAGAGTCCAGCAATCCACACTAACTAGACAAAAACAAGACAAAACAAGCAACGAGAGGGAGCGCTAGAGTGTACATCTGCGAAATGCTGTGGCCAAACAATAACTCACAAAGACAAACAGGGGAACTTAAGCACAACGAGAAGCAGCTGAGGCTGATAGACTGTTAGTTGTCCAATAAGTATCTGAATGTAATAAAAATGGTAAAAAAGTGCAAATCAAAGTAATAATTATATATTCTCAAAATAGCTCAGTCTTTATACAAACAATCTTTACATTTTATAACAAAATGTATGGTGTCTATGTGTGTGTTTGTATTTTAAAATTGACATGAAAGAACGTTCATGACTGACATGTGTCGAGCAATCGTGCACTGTTCCTTGGGGGTGACAGAGCCTGAATTTCTTCGAATGAATGAAGAAAGACAGTCTGAAGAAACGGAAACTGCCTTGAAAGGAAAGACAGACAATCCAAGTGATGCCAGCCTCTTTGATTTTGAGTCTGCCGAGGACATGGAAACAAATTTAACACATTGCTCTGTCAAGGGGGGGCCTCGTGGAACATGCTTTTTTATTTTTCTATTGTCTTTTTTACTGTTCTAGCATAAAGTGCAATACCACTCCACTACATTAGGGGACAGTGGCGCTCTCATTGACAGAGACATGCTTATAGTTTTATTAAGGATTTAATGTTTTTTTTACATTTCAGATGCACCTTAAATCTTTTCTGCTACAGTTAATAAAGCTATTCTTTGTTGTAAGTTGGTCCATATTTTTTTCTTTTTTCTCTTATACGTTAATAAGGATACTGTGTTATGAATAGGGGTACTTATAACAAATTTAAAGACAAATAATACTGTTTATAGTTGCGTGGGGGGGCGCGAGAAATTTTTTTCTTTCTGGGGGGTGGGACAGAAAATAATTGAGAAACACTGGTGTAGATGAACAAAGGCTGAAAGTAAATGTAATCTTATTTAGCTGAAAGAATTTCATAGTGGGCGTCACGGTGGCGCAGTGGGTAGCACGGTCGTCTCACAGCAAGAAGGTCGCTGGTTCTAGGCTCGGCTGGGGCAGGTGGCATTTCTGTGTGGAGTTTGCATGTTCTCCCCGTGATCGCGTGGGTTTTCTCCGGGTGCTCCGGTTTCCCCACAAGTCCAAAGACATGCGGAATAAGTGAATTGAATAAGAACAATTGCCCATAGTGTTAAAGTGTGAATGTGTGTGTGTGAGTGTTTCCCAGCGATGGGTTGCGGCAGGGAAGGGCATCCGCTGCTAAACATATGCCAGTGAGTTGGCTGTTCATTCCGCTGTGGCGACCCCGAAAGGGAATAAAGCCGACATGAAGATGAATGAATGAATGAATTTCGTAGTGAC